>JAJLRJ010000011.1:31802638-32100138 GCA_024195265.1 Dendrophyllia cribrosa | reverse complement strand
AACAAATTTGATTGTCTAGTCAACGAGATGCTTTACATCAAACAATTAACACCGAGTTTGAATGTGCAAACAGATTCTATCCGTGCTAAAATATTTGTGTAGCCACCTTCGCTATGTAAATTAGTTATTACTCTTGAACTCGCATTTGTTAATTTTATTCTCATTTGTACCCTTGATAATGGCGTCATGAGGTCGCTGAAACGTCGGGATATTATATCGCTTGTTTTTACTTGTCTATGTATTTCTAAATCATTGTTGATAATATATTTCTGGTAAATTAGGACAGTAAATGAGATTCGAAAAATGTGGGGGATTTTAGGAGAAAATGAGAAATGAAATTCTGGAATATTTTTGTTGACTTCTGATGGTTCTAACATAACGAGGCTAATCGAAATTTTAAGCTACTATTGTGCATAAGTTGGGGATAAGTTTTACGTTAAAAAGTAACGGGCCCGAGGATGCACCGGGACCCGCCTTTATTCAACTACTGGTGGTCTATCTTCGGAGGCTTTAGCCATAAAAACATAAAACTTTGGAATACTGAAGAGTTTGCAAATGAAGTAATTTTAGCATATAGAAGATTTGCAAATTAGGTCACGTGACTTGATACGGCCACAGAAACCATAATCAAAGATGGGAACAGTTTATGACAACCGTAAATAAACTTCACTACCGCCAGCTAAGTCCTAAGAGGAGAAACAAAAGATCTGTGCTTGGCAATTGTTGAATATTTCATTACGTTTGAAAATAAACGGTACTTTGTACTGGTGCCCAGTCCCCCATAACAGTTATTTCTTTTTTCCTGCCTTTCTTTTAAATAATCTTAATGTTGCCAAGCACAGAAATGATCTACCTTGTGACCTTAAAATCATAAAGCTGATGGCAGAATTAAGGAAATAGTAAAAAGTGTTCCCATTTTGTGTATAAGATTTTTCAGCTAAAAATAGCCCTGGCAAGTCACGTGATTTAATTTCCATATTTTCTGCGTACGAAAATGACCACTTTTGCAAACTATTTATTCTGCCAATTTTTTCGTTCTTATGGACAAAGACTCAAAAGATAGACCACCCTCTCACTTTTTGTGTGAAATGGCAGGAGACCCATGCCTTAATAGACCAATTCCGATATATTAAAATTCATACTTGGCTCCGAGGCTTAGGGGAATAAAACAAAAGAAATAAATTATTCATACCTGAACCTCGATGTGATTTCTTTTGTTTTATTCCCCTAAGCCTCGGAGCCAAGTATGAATTTTAATATATCGGAATTGGCCTATTTACTTGAGAGGAACTAAATGTAAATCACACATACACGCATCACACATACATCACACATACACGCACACACACACACGTCTACATACACATAATCTAAGTTTACCTAAAGATTGTAAATAGGTCGCTGGAAAATATTATGGAAATTACTTTAGAGTCTACAGAAAGTGTTCAAACATAAACTGTGACATTTTTGCATTTACAGGCGTTGGGGAAACTTTCACCATGCATCTCTTTGTATTCATCCTTATTCTTGGTGTTGCTGTGGTTACTTATGCCGCTCACAATCCACCCAAAGGACTTTACTTTGTGGGCGTCGGCTATAATCTCCTGAAGGGGAACCCTGAAGGCGGTGACTTGATCCTAGGTGGTGTCGACCCTGGGCTGCTTCTTTCCAGAAAGATCTTCCAACTGACTTGGGACACAAACAAGTTGTCCACAGACAAGAAATACAACGTTCCAGATCAGGTCAGTTTTGCTCCTCGTGATTCTTGCGTGTCAGAAAACAAGACAGCCGCTGTGTTTGGTAGCGAAAGCTATCAAGAGGAACTGAAGGTTGAAGTGGGTACCGAAGGTAAGAAAAAAGTAGTTTCCTTGGTCCCGGAGTTCTTGTAGAGTTTTTGTCACTCAACTCATACTTGTCATACAAATACAAATACAAATACAAATACAAATACAAATACAAATACAAATACAAATACAAATACAAATACAAATACAAATACAAATACAAATACAAATACAAATACAAATACAAATACAAATACAAATACAAATACAAATACAAATACAAATACAAATACAAATACAAATACAAATACAAATACAAATACAAATACAAATACAAATACAAATACAAATACAAATACAAATACAAATACAAATACAAATACAAATACAAATACAAATACAAATACAAATACAAATACAAATACAAATACAAATACAAATACAAATACAAATACAAATTTATGCATATCATTGTACTGTAGTACAATGTGCTGTATTGTGCCGTTCTTGAATGTACTGTTAAACTATTGTCATGGTCATATAATACAATACAATGCTATGCATAAATTTGTCAGAGTATTGGACAACCCTCGTTTTGCGGACCTCCCTGGTAAACCTGTTAATGTAACTATATATGCTGAAGTTCATTTTTGTTCTTGGTTTCATTTTCATTTTCCATTTTTCATTTCCATGCTAATATATGATAATAAATAACAACAATGGAAGATGAAAATTGAATCAAGGTCAAAATTGAACTACAACATATATGTTTTCCCTCTAAAAAAATCCCAGGCGAAAAAGGATTAAAGTCGAACATCCGCTAACGGACACCTCCCATAAGCGAACAGATATTCGTGTTCCCAGCCACATACAAACAATACATTTTTAACCTCCCATAAAAGGACACCTCTTTTAAGCGGACACTTTTTCTGGTGCCGATGTTGTCCGTTTATAGGAAGTTCGACTGTATCTTTGGAACCCATGTAACGTTGCACCATGCACATTCTGATAGATAATTTTATGTCTTTCTACAGCTGGCTACGATGCAGGACTGTGGTCTGTCTCCTTCTCTCTAAGTTCAAGTATGAAAATGCCGTTTATAAATGCTACTATTTTAGTAATATTCTTGGTTTAGAGGTGTTGTTTAGAGTTTAAGGACGTTTACGCGAAACATTTTCCAACGTATATGTTTCATAAAGCTTTTAGTACAGCTAGGTAACGAGTTACTCGTGTCAGATATGTAATTATCTAGGCTAAAAAAGTAGGGGTCACCGACCATCCAAGCGAGTTAAATCTAAGCAACGTTAACGCAACAGCTACTGGCCCTTTTTGATTTAGATTTTTTCCTTAAGCCTGGTTTCCATATAATCGCAACGATCGCAACGATCGCAACGATCGCAGCGATCGCAGAAAAAAGTGTTGTGCGACCCTTGCGATCATATGGAAACCAAAAACTTTGCGATCCTTGCGATCGTCGCGATTGCGATCGCAGAGATAGAAATTTTTCTATCTCTGCGATCGCAATCGCAATCGCAATCAACCAATCGTCTTGGTTTCCATATGATCGCAAGGGTCGCAAGAATCGCAGCGATCGTCGATCGTAACGATCGCTGCGATCGTTGCGATTATGTGGAAACCAGGCTTACTATTCAACTGATTTGTTTCGGAGCAGTTTTAACTGCTGATTTTAAATTACGGTTCAGGAAAAGATGTACACAAACAAATAACAAAAGAAAAGTGTACATTTTTGTTAGAGTGCATAACTTAACCTGGTCTAACAACGAAAAGGTGAAGAAACGAGCGGTCCTCTCCATGGACGTACTATACACGAGAAGGCAGGTGATGGAAGTCACCCCGTTTGATTTTCCCCCTCCTTGTCGTTGTATATACCACCTTGATAAGGGTATAACATTCACTGCACGGTACGATGCGTTTCATTAACTTTTTTTCCTTATGTTTTTGTTTTATGTTTTATTTTTATTTCTCGGTAAAAACGGCAGGATATCAACAAATTGAGAAAGAGACATCAAAATATCACAACGTGTTTTACTAAGAGAAAAAGGTGTGCAATCGAGGTCGAGTCCGGTTCCAGTGGGATTTGGCTCTACAGAAGAAGTATACAGTGTCTGAAGAATTTGCAGCAGCAGTGTGTAGTTTACCGGAGAGCTACAGCCAAAGAAAATACCTCAAATTCATTGAGGACTGGGGAACAGTAAGTGTACTGAATCTCGTTGACTTTCTGTCTCGCTTGTAGATGACTGTCTTAAATTATAACTTGCAAAAAGCTGCATCACTATCCAATGTGGACTGGTATCTGTTAAACTACCGTGGTAGCTTTCCTCGACGTTCCTTGATATTTTGCAACAATTACCAATTATTCGTGTGGATAATGCCCCTCAGTCCAATTTCACTAATTTAGCCTGGCCGTTTTTGAGTTCCTGAGCCTCGTAACTTCAAGAGAATCAAAGCTATGACAGTGAAACCCAAAGGGTAAATGGTATGCCCAATGTTTGCCCAATGATTGCGGTCTCCCAAATGGGACGATGACGCCATATGACATGGCAATTACGAAATTAGTTCTACACAGCCGCCATCTTGGATCCGCCATCTTGGATCTGCCATCTTGGATTTTTCCAAAATCTACTCAAAAGTTACCAAAAGCAATAAGCAATAAGCAATAAAGCAAGCACTATTGCTATCTAGTTTTAGGTTGTTCTGCCATCATAAGAATGATAATAAAATTTCATTGCTAGTAATGACTTTCTGGAAATAAAGTGGTTGCCTGTCGCTCAAGGCTATGATTTTCAATATGGTCGTTGCAAGCTAGCAAATATGTTATATACCACAGCCCTATGACTTGAAAACGGGCATGGTGATCCCAAGCCTCGTTCCCAGGGTCTTCTCGGTTTCCAAACCTCCATCCAAGAAGCCCCTGGGAACAAGATAGGTGACCCCCTCTTTTTATGATATATTTTTGACACACTAGATGCATAAATTACTTATTATACAGAGATTTTATTTTCGGTACTGGTAAGTCGGCAGTTTGTTGTGTTTTTATTTTATTTGTAGCACGTTGTTGTGAAGGCGGAACTTGGAGAAAAGACAACAACACGCTACAAAAGTTCTTGGAATGAGGTCACCAACTATGCCATGGAAAACGTAAGAATTTTATTTATCTTATGGCTTTCTCCCGGTTCCCGGCTCGCCAGTTATAGGTCAGTTATAGGCCCGGTTTTTTAAAACCCCGATTAAACTAATCGCCGATTTAGCCTAGTCGTCGATTAAATTTTCTAATCGCGAGAGTTAGCTAATCGGGGGTTAAAAAACGGTTGTTCAAAGGGAGATAAGTCGGCCGATTAACTAATCCGCGATTAAGCGTAAAATGAATAATATTAATAATTACCGGGTTACCGGGATTTGAGACAGATGTGTTTATTGATGGAAACATCAGTGTCCTTACCTTGAATGGTAGAAAAACCTATTTGGGCGCACTAAAAACTTTGCATGACATGTAACAAGAAAAACAAAATACTTTAAGATAGCGCCGAAGAGTCGGCCTCGGCCCACTCTTCTCGGCGTCTGATATTTCAATAGTGACCTTTAGATTGGACTACGAGTACGAGATTGAGTACGAGTACGAGTTTTCAAACTAAATTCGTGTGCCTCACATAATTACTTATCACACCAATCTTATCCCTAACGTTTATTTAAGTGTTAGTCAGCAACGGGAAAGAGTGATATTTCGGGGGATTGTTGAAGTTGCTGAAGTTGTCAAAGCCACCTGTAAAAAAAAACTACGGAGGTAAGCGAAAAGCCCCCAAAGAGGAAGATACCTCACGACAAGGTGCTGGAAAAACAGTATAAGGCGTTGCTATTAAAGCAGAATAAATTAAAGCTTAAAAGGAAAAATCTTAAATTAGAGATTGCTATGTTGAAGCAAAAGGCAAAGGAAACGGAAAGCTGTGGAAATTTGATGACCACAATTAATTTAAACCCCATAGTGGCCGGCCGATCTTTCCTGTCATAAGTTTATATTTCATAAAACGAATGATGGTGTTTAAAATTTACCATATTCGGCGTTTTTGTTTTTTGTTTAAATTGTAATATTTTAAATTCGCTTGGGCCTTTTATATTTAATCAGTATAACTGGTCGATCTGTATTCCTGTCACAGTTAGCGAGTTAAAACTTAATACACTTTTTTTCGGTTGGTTTTACGACAAAGATTATCTGCAAAAAGGTCGGTGATATATACAGTATAAATAAATGTTGAGCCACGTAGCACTGGTGATACAAACAAAGAATCAGAGAATTAACTCTGTGTGTAAATTGTAGTGCTAAGGTAAACCCATAAATTTCCCTGTACTGAGCGTTAGCCCTAGTAAGGAAATGAGGCTAACGCTCAGTACAGGGAAATTTATGGGTTTACCTTAGCACTACAATTTACACACAGAGTTAATTCTCTGATTCCTTGTGTTGATATACAGTATAGACTCCTTTCCAATAAAGCGATACCTCGCCCTTAATTCTTCATCTCTATATCCACCAATTGTAAACCCGATGTTCCTAAACTCTCTTCGCTTTCTTTTTTTTTTTCGCCCATCAACACCAACACAACCATACATTTTGCTGTGATTTTTATTTTCTTTAATCGGCCGATTAAGGAATAATCCATCTAGCGAGGAGGGTTAGATTAAATCCTTTGTTTAATCGTTGGTTAGGGATAATCGGGCTTTGAACAACAGAAACTAATCGCCGATTAAAATTTAATCGGCGATTAGCGTATTTAATCGTAGATTAGCGCTAATCGAGATTTTGAACAACCGGGCCCTGGACTCTATTTTCAGTGGTGACGGTACCGACTTATGCTCCGTTCGCATCAGGACCGAAACATGTTTAGAGTAATCATGTTTCAACGAAACACGTTTTCCCGTAAACATGTTTGCAATTTTATTGTTCACATCAGTTGTATATTTCAAAACACGTTTCATGCCTGGTTCTATAATTAACATGTTTCACGAATCAGGCATAAGCTCCCATAAAATATTTTTTGATAACACATGAAAAGAAAAAAATGAAGTTCAAACTTTATGTTGCGTGATTTTTTGCTTTAACCCTCGGACGTACAAGGGTTGGGGGATGGTATTTTCAAGACCATTTACAATTAGCACATGCCATTTTCAGTAGCTGTTCATTTATCCTTAAGACACATTTCGGTAAAGTTTGGCGACAACCGGTTGCTATGGTAACGAGATATAACGTCATAAGTAACATGTGGTCAAGCCATTTTTGAATGAAAATGCGTGTTTTTCACCTTTTTTCAGTGAAAAAAAAAACCATATAAAATGCTACCAAAAGCATCAAAATGTTTAATTGTATGTTATTTTGCAACTCTAGCAAACAATATTTGCAATTTCCACATTTTCCCGATAAATTTGAATTTTTAGTAAAATCCAAGATGGCAGCCGTCTTGGCGGCCATTTTGGATGACGTCACGGACCCCCAGCAGCGTCACAACCCATAATATTTACCTTATCTTGTAGAACACATCGCGGGCTATCTATTAGATGTAAAATATTTCCGAAATATTGCAACATCGCAAAAAGCCAATTAAAAAGTGGGGGGGGGGGGGGGGGAGTATAAGTTTGAGTGTACGTCCGAGGGTTAAATGTCACTTGTCAAGCCCTTCGAGAACGAAGGGCAATGCAGTGTTTAAAAAGAAGACGACATTTGCACGAGCTGAGCGTGTTTCGACTGGCGAAGTTGTTTCAATCATGCTCAGAATAAACATGTTTCGATCATAATTCGCCTGATGTGGACACTTTTCATAGTGAGACATGTTTCATTTATGATCAGACTAAACATATTTCGCCCTAATGTGAACACAACATCAGATTCCGGGCGTGTCGCCACGCAACTCTTTTCCACTGAAAAGAGAAGAGTGCTTGCAGAAAGACAAGGCTGGATCCAAGTTCTATTTGGCCCAGGTAAATAGGGTCAATTATATATGTTTTCCTATTTTTACAGATTGGAAACTCGGTATCCGTCGGTGGAAGTTACAAAGGGTTCAGTGGCTCTTTGTCTGTCAACGTGGAGACATTCCAAGAATCCATGAACGAAAATACGAAATTTGGTTCTAATAAGAAGGTGTTCAAAAGCGGAGGCCCCAACTTGCCAGAGCCCATTAAAGTGAAGCTGGAGCTGATTCACGACGTATTTAGAGTTCGTTTCTTCAAAAAGCTCAAAGCCAAAGGAAAGCGGTTCCGCCGATGTGATTTCACTTCTCCTTACTTGAAAAAATTGGAGAAAAACACCAAGAAGCTGTTAAGGAGATACCCCAAAATTAAAAATGGTAAATCGGGCAAAGGTAGGTTCTTTGGAAAAAAAAATGAGTAGTAGACAAGTATTCAAGAGGATGATGAATATTATCGTAACATTGACAAAAGACCGGGCTCCATTTTAAAGAGCTAATCTTGACTGAATAACTGATTGTTTTACAATATTTCCCCGACACTCGTACCAAAATATTAACCCCTCAGACGAAACATTTGCGCGCTATTGTTTTGGATTTCTATTGTTTTGGCTTTTGTTTTAGTTTTGAGAACGGTATGCATAACTAATGTGTGGGGTTATACGGAAATATTTCGGATATGAATACTATCTTACTTGTTTATTTAGCTTTGAAACGCGGGGTTTCCTTGATAGCCGTGATTTCCCCTTTCTTTCTGATTTCCCTCGTTCTCACCGCTAGGCCATGCACTGACAGACGAGCAAGCGAACGTAAACACGATGCCGACCAAAGGAAGCCATATTACACTCAGTCGAAGCATCCTGCGGCTGAGAAGTGCAAAATGACGGAGGTTTTTTCGCTCGAACCAAAGCAAATTTCCCACCAAAATATTAACTAGACTCCAGTCTTTCAAAAACCGAGTGTGGATGTTGACATTGCCCCTGTACGTTAAAAAGAGTTAGAATGCTTAAAGCGATGACCGCGCGGTCGAACTCGATACAAGCCTTCATACGAAATTTCTCACTTCAAGGTCAAAATGACGGAACTTTTTTTTTTAAGTTATTAAAATATTTTAACGTTCCTAGATAGAATAATAACTATAGTACTGGAATCCGAGTGTGGATTTCAGAAAAGTAACTCAGAAATGCGCGAAATTTTGATTTTCCTTTCAAAAAATGACCTTTTTGCTATGATTTTAGGGTCGAATTGGGAGCCTGGTGACGAGGGAAAATACTATAAAGGCAAATGTCATCCAATTCTTTGCCATGAACTTTTAACGTTTAGCTAGAAGCTATAGAAATAAAAGGTTGTTGATAACATATTACAGGGAACCATGAAAATGAAGGTATAATTAGATCAATTAGGAACCAAAGGTTTCATTTCAGATAGCTATCTGTGGTCTCAAACCAAGGAAATGTTTTGAGATAGCCATAAAATAACCAAAACGTACATGTACCTTTTTATGGTGGTACTGCCCAACTGGTCGTGTGATAAAATAGAAATCTTCCTGCAATTTAATCTTCTCCCATTGCAATTTCAGATCCCAATGTAAGAATTCCACTCCTTTGGCCCGAAGGAACCTATGGTCTTCCCATGCCAAAATCTGGATGTCCCAGTAATAAGGATTCTGGGTTTCCATGGCACCAGGGAACTCGTTACCAAGACACCGAGGATTCATATGCGAGGAATAGTTGGTCGAGACCTTATGATTTAGCTGGCCGCGCTGAAAAAAATGATATGGAACAAAAGTTTTGCATAAAAACTCAGCAAGGATCGTCCGAATTCAGTCTCCGTTGGCCAAAGGGACGGTACTGTATCTTTAAGAAAGGGAAGTGCCCTTCAGGTGAGTGAATAACCCAATTTACCGTTATCTGCTTAGCGACCTGGTCTTTGAGTGGAAGTGAGGCTATAGATGACCTTAAGTTTCTGATTTTCATCATGTAAATCATGTTGTTCTTATGCAAGACAAAATGATATATATATAAAAAAAAACAGAACCCAGTGCCCCATGATTAATATGCTTGCGCACATGCTGTTGAGGTTATTTGCATTCTCGCTCCCATGTCCACACACGCACAGTCTCCATTCCACACAGATCAGATATCATATTCAAATAGTTCTAATCATTGCTTCAGGTATTTCGCTTGTACAGCAAAGGGAACCCGCCAACGCTAAAACAACATGACATCATTCAAACTGACCAATCAGGTCGGCTTTAATCCTTGGACGTACAAGCAAACTTTTAACCCCACCGTGGTACAAGAGAGGTTGGGAGTGGTGGCAACCCCTGCCTTGCCCTAGGTTTTTTGCAATGCAACAATATTACAAAAATATTTTACATTTAATAGACAGCCTGATATAATTTATTCTCTACAAGATACTGTAACTATAATGTAACTGTATTTTTTGCTAGATAAATATAATGTAATTAAACATTTTGCTGCTTTCAGTAGTATTTTATATGTTGTTCCACCAAAAAAGGTGAAAAACACGCATTTCTATTCAAAAATGACTTGACCTCATACTACCTATGACGTCATCTCATTAACATAGCAATTTATTTCGCAAAACATTACCAAATGTGTCTCAAGGATAAATGAACAGCTACGGAAGAGGGCATGTGCTAACAGTAAATGCTCTTGAAAAAAATTGAAGAAAAAACTTAAGGGGGTTGGCATCCACAACCCCCCTTCGTAGAGTCCATGGGTCAAAACAATTACAACGCTTACCCACGCAGTAAAACACCGATCTAATAATATATTAAAAATAACTTTCGATTCATTGGAAGAGGTTCATGTATGGGAGATCTGTTAATTCTCCAATATTATTTCCTGTTGTCGTATGCAAACCAGGGGTCAATTTAATAAAACTTTTTTTACAAGTGCAATTTACAAGCGTAGCCATTGTTTCAGAGGTTGAAAACAACAGCTGCACTTGTAGATTACAAGTGCAAACGTTTTATTAAATTGACCCCAGTTTTTGTTCAGTATGATTTTATATATGAAAAGCAGGAAGCTTTGTAGCAAAACAAAGTTGACGCCAGCCTCACTTTCACTCAAAGGCCAGGGTGCTAAGCACACAAGCTGTAAAATGGTCTATTGTAACTTCTATTCGAGATGACCGGGATTTAATACGTGTGTTGTGGTTTAGTTTTTTTGGGTTTGGGTAGTTTTAAACCAGTTTAAACTGTTTTCCCTCTGTTTCAGATTCATTACCACAATCTAAAACAAAGGAAGACTGCAAAATCAAACTGGTTTGAATTTCCAAACCAAAACAACATTTAAACCACAACAGATGCACATGCCAATAAAACGTATCAAGGAAACCTTATTACTTGTATACTCTAGAAAAGACCTTAACCACCATATGGCATTTTTATAGCGGCGGAATCTCCGAAAATAGTGGCCCAGTTTTGTTGCAAAACTGGGCCACTCAGTTGGGCTGCAGATCTGGCAGATGGCCAGCATGGAAACGGATTGCAATTTTATCGCCTGGTGAAAAACTATGATGGTTTATTATCTCTTCGAAAATTCCCTTGTATGTATGTATGTATGTATGTATGTATGTATGTATGTATGTATGTATGTATGTATGTATGTATGTGTGTGTGTGTGTATGTATGTATGTATGTATGTATGTATGTATGTATGTAACTAAATTCCTTAGTGTTCTCTAAGCATTTTGTGTAGTTATGATCCAAAAGCGTCAAACTCACCACGACATAACTCCTTTAAGACGAGACTTTTGCGGAACACCAACAGACAGTCGATACCCACGCAAGAGCACCCCAGGTTGCTAGTGGACTACTTTGGTGTCCATCTATTAATTATTATCTACAAATTTTAATTTTAAAAGTTCATTAAATCTTCAATATTTCTTATTTTCAATAAATGTTACCAATCCTTTGAGAAAAAATATTTCCTCCCAAACATACTCTAAAATCACCCAAGAATGTACAAACCTCCCCCATAACATGGATTCGTGAGATGAGCACAGAGTTTTTAGATTGCCTGAAACGTGAATGAGATATTTCCATTAAAGCCATGTTAAGTGGCGGAAAAATGGCATTCAGGTTGAGTCCCGCCTTAAGCATGTTACAACAAGTTTTTCTTGACAAGTTTCCATGTCTAAAAGCAAATGCTAGTTTTTGAACAAGCGCGTGCCAAATGTCTTTGTATATACGAAAAATAAGTTTAAGAAAAACAGAAGCTTGCCAACGTTTCGTATGGATCATCTTTATTTATTTCATTTCTTTTGGTTGCACAGGACTGAACGAAGGATGGATTTACTGGGACGAGGAAGATACTAACCACAGAAACAGACGTAGTGGGGTACTTCCAGATGGCATATATGGAAAGGACACCCAAATCTATTTTTGCTGCCGCACAGACGGATTCTCAACCAATCCCATTTATCTTCCCACCAAGTCCTTATCTGCGCGCAAGACTTATTTCGTCCTGCTAAGGTCTGGCGGTCACTGCCAGTATGTCCATGGCATGCTTGTGAGAGACGAGTTCTTTCAGTGGGACACGTCTGATTATAAGAACAGAGACAGGTCTTCAGGTTCCATACCAGACACAGGAGTGGGTAATAGTTTTATCAAAATTCATTATTGCTATTACACTTCTAAATGATTGTCTTAGCGAGCCCACTGACTTAAATGCACTGAAATGTACAGTTTATAGTTATAAACATGTTATAGCTTGGGCCGGAACAGCTGTATGAATCCTTCGAGAAATCAATAAACTGAGCAATATAATGAGTTCGTTGTTGTAATCTGTCTTAATTTGTTTTTAACTCGTGAATTCACGAATCGCTGAACGAGTTTCAACAATGGGGCAAAATTTCACTCGATCGCTCGATCGGTTGTTAACTTTGAGCCCGCGATATGTAATGGACACCTGTCTTACACCAATAGGGACGGCGTGCACTTGGTATACTGGTTACTATACACCTTCGGACAATCCCGTGAGTCCGCTTTATTTTCGCCTTCACATTCCCCGTTGAACTCAGCGAATAGCCCGGTTCTTATAGCAGGCGTTCCTTCCCTTCCCTTCATCTCCTTTTTCGCGTCCCTTTCCCTTCCCTGTTTACTCCTGCCACGTAGGCTAACCTGTTACTAGAATTTACGTATTTATTCATTGAGATGACAGAAATGGTTTACAAATTTAAGACAAATGTGTAATGGATAAACATTGGTTTTAATGCAACTTTTATTCTTCATTTGCAACTTCGTCTTCAACTTCTGTGGCACAATTAAAAACAAAATATATATTTATTGCAATATAGGGAATCCAAGCTTAAATATGAAAGTGCAAAGCATGTTTCAGTAAACTGAAGGCTTAACGAAAACTTGAAATGGTTCCTTCTGTGGTTTTAGAAGCATGCCTGCTGCACACCGCGGGCTCATGCAATATTCACAGGAGCCGCAGGCAAGAATTGCACGTTTGACCGCTGTCTGCTCGTACCTAGTCTCTTAAAGCTATCAGAATTGACGCGCGTGCGCAGTTACCACAAAAGGGTTGCAAATTCTGACTTTTTTTAATTCCGAATACATTTGCAAGAGAAAATGGTCTATTAGTTTCTCTTGCACCGCACCAAAGGTTTTCTAAGCAGCTAAACGTATAATCAGAATATATGTAATCGGTAGAAAACTGAAAACTACAGTTTATACTCAACGACGCAAAACAAACACCTAATAAAAAGCAGTAAACTTGAAACACATTTCTTGACAGCTTAAAAAACCTGGTTTCTGCCAAATACCAGTGTATTTAAAAAAACTGAGACTGCAAACCAGTCTCTTTCTTACGGTTTCTATATGCAATATAGAGACACTGAAACCAAAAGCAATATTTAAAGGCCCACCTTCACCCAAAATGCTGTGCGCGTCGTGATCACTTTCTGTGCTGAATTTCGTGTAACACGAAATTCACGCTTTTCAAAAAAAGTTGCTTCTAGTATTGGTGCACTTAAGCGAGTCAGACCATTTATATCCACGCACACTGCAATCAAAATTTAAAAAGGCCTGATCCAACCACACTTTAATTACTGCAGTGTCGTTTGGGGTGACTTGTCACAACAGTTGAGTGAGAAACTTCAAAAATTACAAAACCGAGCTGCAAGAGTTATTACTAAATCAA
The DNA here is from genome assembly GCA_024195265.1 of Dendrophyllia cribrosa. Lineage (NCBI taxonomy): Eukaryota > Metazoa > Cnidaria > Anthozoa > Scleractinia > Dendrophylliidae > Dendrophyllia > Dendrophyllia cribrosa. The sequence continues at coordinate 32,086,206 of JAJLRJ010000011.1, read as the reverse complement.
GCTATGATACGAACTTTAGGTTTCTTCTTAACTCACTTGGGTGGGATAACTTGTGTGTTAGAAGGGCCAAGCAAAAGCAAATATAATGTACAAAAGTGTTAATAAGCTTGCCCCAGTTTATCTCTGTGATATGTTTACACCAAGAGTTACGTCTTATGATTTTCGTGACGCTAACTCAATGTGATATGTTTACACCAAGAGTTACGTCTTATGATTTTCGTGACGCTAAACAAAGACTGGCATTACCTAAGCCGAGAACTGACTACCTAAAGCGAAGCTTTAGCTATAGTGGACCTTTCCTGTGGAATAACCTCCAGAGGAACTAAGAAAAACTCAATCATTGAGCCTTTTTAAAAAAGGTATCAGTGAATGGTTTTCCTTATCGGACTCTCACAAGGCAAATACGTAAAACAGTGAATTGCTTTTTTATATTGTAAATACTGATATTTTTAACCGTGTATAAATAAAGATCTTGATTGATTGATTGAACTAATCAGATAACGCGTATGAACAATGGAGCATTTCAGAACAAAAACAAACGACCGCAACGTCTTTTGGGTGAAGGTGGGCCTTTAAAAGTGTTGAGCGATTGAAACATAACTTATTTAAACCTGCGCGCTCTCGGCTGCATAATTCTTTACATACCTGTAAGAGCGGTGTTCAAATGAGTATAGTAAAACTAAAACCGAAGTAATCATTCTGGCCAATCACAACAGAGCAGACAATCCAATGAACCAATCAGAACTCGAAGCAAATACACGAAGCCGGGTCAAAGCGCGGGAAAACGCGTGCAAGCAAGTCACGATTGATTTTGGTTTTACTTCTGATTGGTTTAGAAAGTGGCGCGAGATTTTTTAGCCAATCACAAAGGGTAGCAACTTTCGATACTCAATTGAAAACATCTCCATTCCACAAAAACGAACGAACATTTTATTATTCAGCAATCAGCTTTAAACCCTTTTTGAAACAAAAAAATGTACCTTAGCTTAGGGGCGGCAAGCGTATCTTGTAAAATGCCAAACGCAATGAAATCTAAAATTCACGCTCACTTAATTAAAAAAAACATAAATAAATCCGTGATTGTTAGTATAGAGACCAAAGCACTCAATTGCCTCATTTTTAAAATGCTCATCTTGCTACACAGAAAATTGTTTAACTTAAATTAAATTCATAAATTCCTGTTTATATGTTACGTATATGAATAACTTTCAAACAAAGACGACAATTCCAAAGTTAAAACTACCTTCTGCTACTTAATACTAAACGTTTGACTATGGGCGTTGGTAAAGAATATCATAATCGTCTTCATTCTCAAGTACCGGGGGGACTGGAACTCCCTTATAGAAATATGGCGCTCGTGGAGTCGTGGTTCCCCCTTAGGGGTCAAAATTTGTTGGTTGGCACCGCTTAGTGTGCTAAAATCTAAAATGACAACCGCTAAAATTATCGCGGTACCTTTTAGGGTATTGAGTCGAAAAAATATGACAGTAGTTACTTGTATTTGTTAGTCAAATCGGTTTTATTGTGTTGTTTTAGAATTGGTAACCTTAAGGGATAAAAATTCATTTGAGCTACGACCATCAAACGAGATCCTGGTTCCTTTTAAGTTTTTTTTTAAATTCTGACGAACACCCCCGTAATTTATATATGGGAGCCCCCCCCCCCCCCCCACCCCCACCCCCGGGAGGTAGGGGGGGGGGGGTGGTCTCAAGTAGCCCTTTAAACAAGTTCGCTTATATCAGCGTGGATACTTCTCAGGCTAACAGAAATTGCACGTGTAATACCACCCTGCTTACGGTGTTTGATCAAAGACGGATTACGGATCAGTGTTACAGCAACCTGCCAGCGGTTGACTGCCTTCTGAGACAGGCGTGGCAGACGGACCTCACGAGGATAAACTAGGAGATGAAAGTAAAAAAAGAAGATTTATACGGCACGCAGTCGTCTGATTTGAATGTAGTCATTACATATGAGAGATCCCCTTTCTCTTTATCTTGTAAAACAATCAATCGAAAAAGGGGAAATTCAAGAAGGGTGATTAATATCTGCTACTATTAAGCTTTCAAAAAATGTATGGGTTATAGAGGTTATAGGTTAGGTTATAGAGGTTTTTGTAAAAAAAACAAAAGGCGCTACAACGATCCACGCGCAGACGGTTCTGAAGGGTGGTTGATACTTGGTTGATACCGCCTACCACCAATAGATTTGACAGGTTTCTTATTTGCAAGGATCCAATTTTTTTTCGAGGTCGAAGAGCTGACTATAAGTAAATTCTGTAAACTAAGAGCGAATTCAATGACTATGACACCACGTGGAAGTTTCTTAAATTGATTGATTTTCGAAAGCAATTATGAAGAAAGGCCAAGCAGACCTGGGCCCAGTCGTTCGAAAGCCAATTAGCGCTAATACAGGATTAAAAGTTAACCGAGGATTTGATTTCCCTTGCTTAAAAATGTTTTCAAAAGCTAATTTTAAGCTAGAGGTGAAGATAAGTCAAAGTCGAAACTCAAGGCCATAAAGCTAGTAGAAAAAATTTCATTGATTAGTTATTAACTGGATTCAAAATTGACGCTAATCCTAGGTTAGCTTAATCGCGCTTTGAACAACCCGTCCCTGGAGGTTTGGTCATTTCGTACATGCCAGTAACATTTCCGGTCACCTTTGAAGACTGGGGCTGCATTGAATGCTGGGCATTTGGTGCTGATTCCTTGGTTTCCGTTTATCAGCAGTTGACAGAACATGAGCATCACGGGATGGCTGTGGGCGACAAGTACGTTGATAAAACCAAGGTATGCAACAAATCCTGAGAGAGACAGAAAAGCGTGAGAATTAGGTGTAAACTGCACGGCAACGTGTTCTGGTTTTACAAGTTTTTACATGCCTTTATCCCACTGCTGAAATCCCTGCATCAAGGAAGACCGGTCAATACGAGATAAAAACAAAACTCCCAAGACCATTCCAAAGACAATGCGCAGGGCGCAGGAGAACACTCCAAGAAGAACGTTGTAGAAGAAAAAGAAAAAAGACATAATGGAGAACAACCGTCTGCAAAAAAGGAAAATAAAGAGCTGTTTAAACATTTATGAATTATAAAATACGCACAAACAACACATATCTCGGCTTCTTCGTTCAAGGTATATAGATTATGACCGCTTTTGTCTAAAAATCTAAAAACGAAGAGACAACATCATCAACTGGTGATTTATGTCTCTCACATCATTCTGAAGGGGACTCCGCATTTGTCGAAACGTCAGCCACCAGGAAATATTTTTAAGAGAGACCGACATACGAACGATCGCATATGACAAACCACTGATAGACTTGTGTTCAAACCTTTTAGTCTGGCAACTTGTCATCGTGTGAGGTTTCAGGTTTATTACATTTTTATATTGGTGGTGCAAGTCAGTGTGTGTTCTGTTCGCGAAGCTTTTTTCATTACAAGAACCTTATGTGAAGTTACAGAAGAACACTGAGCTGACCAAAATTGCATTATCTTACGTTAGAGGTGATTCCGAAAATTCCCAAAAATTTCCGGGAATTTTCGGTCGCACCAAGAAGGACGTAAACTTTCCCAAGATTTTTTGGGAATTTATACGAATTCCTGGGAATTTTGCTTTTCTACAAAAACCTCTGGAATCATTTCGTACGGGTCTGAAATTGCCTTATATTGCATATATACTAGAAGTTAACCCTATTTTGCCTGGGGGGGGGGGGGGGGGGGGGGGGGCACAAAGTGCCCGCGCTAACTTTCAACATTCATAACTTCATCAATATGTATTCAAACGCCATCAAACTTTGTGACTTTTCCTAAAATTTATCTGGCAACAATTTGATATGACGTTTTGTTGATCACGTGACTTGATGTTTCCACATACAACAAATATGTAATTTGCATATTTTTACCTTTGAATGAAGAGAGACAATGTTTATTGGTATAACGTTTACATTTTTACGTCATTTAGCGTTTATTTATTGGTTTTGATTAATTTTGAGTCAATTTGAACGGTTTTTAAGAGGTTTTGAAAAATTTCAGAAATCCAAGATGGCGGATCCAAGCTGGCGGCCGTATAAACTAATTACCTAAAAACTACGTCATATGACGTCATCATTCCATTGAGCGACCGCAAAGGAGACCGTTTTGGAAGTACTATGTACCCCCTAGGTTTCATTGTCATAGCCTTAATATTCATGAAGTTACGAGGGTGCGCACAATGTGACCTCCCCGCGCCCCAGGCTCAGGAACTCAAAAAAAACTCAGGCAAAATAGGGTTAACCTGTAACGTAAAATTAAAAGCGGAAAGAGCTAGGCTTACCAAGGCGAACGATGTGTACAAGTTGTGAACTACATACCATCAACATTTCTGAAACCATGCATGGGAAGAAGGAAAGTATACCTGTTATCAACTGTGATGGTTATGTTCGGGAAATCTCGGTCACGGAAGATGCAGTTAGCAAGGAACATTTGGAAAAGCAACAAGAAAACTACCATGGTGGCTGTCGGTCTGAAACAAACCAGAAAAAATGTTATTGAGTAAGTAACAAGTGAAAAAAAAAGGACAACAAAAACGTGCGTTCCATTTACACATGACAAATTCTTTGCCATCTTTTTGAAAACTTTGTGATGATTCCATTCCAAATTTCGTTAATAATAACAATATATTGCCGTTGTATTGCCAGGTTGAGTGCTTTACTTAATAATTAAAAACACAAAAGCTTTACAAGCTGTTCCTGGCCCGGGTTCAGTCCAGCAGTTCACCTGGTCTAAGGCCCACCAGTCCATTTGATGCACTTAGTCAAGCCAGTTCTTCTGGTCCTTTTTCAGTCTCTGTCTGTTGTTCCTCCCAAACAGTCTTCTGCAGAAAGTCGTGCGGGATTACATGTCCAAACCGCTGGAACTTTTGATGTTATTAAGCCGTCAGTTCTTCGTTTTGCCGCCTCTGCATATTGTTCCCCGCAAATGGTCTTCTGTAGATTGTCTTGCGATCGAACGTGGTTTACTAACTGACATTTTCTTCCCTTGACTGTAGACAAGAGTAGTTCTTGTTTTTCCAAACCTCTATCTAGTGCAGATAACCAATGGAAATTGAAGCACTGTGGGAGGTTCTATGTTCACTTTCAGGTCCATCCCCGACAGTTCTTGCATGCTTATTGGTCATTTTGAACGAAAACCATCAGAGAGATTTAAAAAATGCCAAAACAACGTGAGAGAAACGTCACATGCGAAATCTTTCTTATAGCATGCGTGTTGTACAATAGCCATGTATAACTTTTTGACAAATTTTTGACATGATTTTCAAGCGCTTCTGATGGCGTGCGTTACTTTAACACTTCCTGCATGTTGACAGGTTATTTGGAACGTTTGCCATTGAAAAGATTTAAAAAAGATGCCAAAAACGCTTTAACAGAGTACAAAAGATAAATCATACCTTTTTAATTTTTTTTAAATTGCATGCATGACATGAGTTAAACTATTGTTTTATTAATCAATGCAAATATAGGTCAATACTCACAGAAATGCTAGTCCAAGATCTTTTATTTTGTCCCAAATTTCCGGAAAGTATTTTGCGAGCTTGAAAAGAAATCCAAGGATAACAAACAGAATACCAAGAAAACTAATCCAGACGAAATAACCTACAACATAACACAATAAAATAAGTTAGAAAAAATAAATAAATAAATAAATAAATAAAATAAGTTAGAGAGGTGTACTACAGCTGTAGGTGTATCGGATGTATTAATTATTACAGTACAATTATCTGCAAATTTTTTTCGAACATCTGGAGACAAAATTCCCCTTTACCCTTAAAACTAGTTTTTACAGGGATTAGGTCCAATCTGCGGTCGGTTTGGCACCCAGAACTACTATCATTGTGTACAACATAACTTTATTCGATTTTTTTCTTGATGTTCACATCAATCTTCTCCCTCCTAGATCTAAAATAAGCTGCTATCGGGACCAACAATAAGGTGCATTTTATATCTGATACACGTCAATGTTTTTGAAGGAGCTCCTTCTTGGCCGAGGGCTGCGAGAGCGGAGCGCTATAGCGACAGAAAATGTGATGTTTTTTCGTGGCAAGTGGCTCAGCTCGCGTGCGCATGGGTTGATTCCAGTCTTTCGCGACAAAATTTTTGTCAGCCGTGTTTGCTTAAAAAGTTTTATTTCTCCAAGTGAAAACATACCTCTGCAGAGTTCAAACTGAAAAAAAAAACGTCATAAAGAATACTCGACCGCCAATAAAGTGGAGTCTGGGTCACCTAAAAGTGATAACAAATTCGTCTTTCGAGTACGGTTTTCACGAATAATAAAATGGGTTAATATATATAGCGCTCAAACTAGTAAACTAGTGAGCAACGCATGCGCGCTAGCGACAATGGTACACTCCAGATAGAGCGCTCAACAAGGCATGAGCCTTGGTCCTTCAAACAATGCTCCTCTGAGCCCCGGAATGGGGGATCACGCGCGATCTTGGAGTATTGAAAGTCTTTGTAGAATTTTCACTTGTAAAACAATAAACTCCGACTTCAGTCAAGACTTTTGATAGGTTTATTCTCAACGTTTCGGCCTCACGGCCTTCCTCAGGAGAATTACTGCACTAAGGCTTGCTTACAACTTGCTTACAACTTGTAAGCAAGCCTTTAAGTGCAGTAATTCTCCTGAGGAAGGCCGTGAGGCCGAAACGTTGAGAAAAACCCCATTTACACTACAGAAAAAATCGGCAAGGCAAGGATGAAAATCGGCAAGAGTAATTTTCATTTTCGGCAAGGCAAGGGTAAAATGTGCAGTTTACACACATCCGTTTTTACCCTTGCTCGTTTTATTTTAGGCAAGGATATTTTAGTCCAGGCAAGGCTACTAAATTGAAAGTGAGCATGCGCATATTGCTAATTCAACATGGCATCCACGGTTTGCTTGAGTTATTTGCACTTGTTGCAAACAAAACTAAAGGAAACAAGGCGGGAGAAACGTCAACAGCATGAACGAAATGCAAAATCAAGCATGCTAAAGTACATGTACTTAAGGTGAAGAAGAAAACAACTGTTGCTGATCATGTTGTCGATAATAACATCGATAAACCCTCCAAGAGATAGAATTTGCTGGATGAAGCCTAATTGTGATGACTGGTTTATAGTGGCTGACAGTACGTTTAACCGTGAGCAATGGTATGAGAACTTTCTAGTTCGTGGCGGCCGCCATTTTGAAAGTACTGATCAATTGCACGCATGTGCCGTAGCTTTGTGACATACGCGATATGGTCACAAAACGTGTTCAAGGCAAGGATGAACGTTTACACACCTCATGAAACCGGCAAGGTGCCGGTTTTCATCCTTTCCTCGCCTATTTTGTCAAAAACGGGACAACTTCTGAACGTGGTCCCAAAGCCGAAAAATAAATTGGCAAGGCACGACAGGCTTTCACCGGTTACACTGCACATTTTACCCTTGGCTTGCCGAAAATGAATATTACCCTTGCTGATTTTCATCCTTGCCTTGACGATTTTTTCTGTAGTGTAATGGGGTTTAAACCTGTCAAAAGTCTTGACTGGAGTCGGAGTTTATTGTTTTAATTTACAAGTTAATGAACTCTTTTCGAAAACGGTGAGTAAAGTTCAAAAGTAACGCAGGCAACAGATAATGGGCAAAATTTGGGTGGCAGGGAAGCACGGCTATAACTAGGGATTCGGAGGACCAGGAGGGGAGTGCCCTCCTGGGCGGAGAACAGGTCAGGTGGTACCGGGGGTAGCCACCCTGGACTGAATGGTCCGGACCTGTCTCCAACGGGTGAGGCCCATATCCCATAGTCACGGGGGACTAAGGGAACCAGGAGGGGGGTGCCCTACCTGGGGGGAGTACAGATCAGGTGGGACCGGGGGTACCCACCCTGGAATGGATATTTTTCCGGACCTGTCTCCAAGGGCTAAGCCTTACTGTGGGGTAAAGTGCAGCCGAGGGTTGCACTTCCCTGCCACCAATCTTTATTCCTAGGAAAATAATAATCCTGGTATACAACGGCTGATGTAGCTTAGAGCTTATGATGGCTACCATTACAAATGCGAGAAGCTAACAGAGGTTCCAATCCTGGGAGGGTGGGAGGGAAACTTGATGAGTTGGTACCGAAGCCCTCAAAAGAATGAACAGGCAAGTGCGGTATAGGATAATAAGAAGGGGGAAAACGCATGTGATATGCGTGAGAATAGCTGACTGGAACCTTTGTTAAGATACATTTTGCGAGGCTCGATTACATTGGACTTTGCTTATGGAAGAAGGATATATTGTTTAGTACATAAGAAGCCCTTGTGGATTGATTTGCTTGGACTCTGAACTCTGATTACAAGAACTGACTGAAACCTTTGTTGAGATACGTTCTAGAAAGTTCGATTACATTGGACAAGGATATATTGTAGTAGATAAGGCGCATTGGAAGATTATAGTTCTTGGACTCTGAACCTTGTTTACATTATTGTATAGACTACAGATATTCCTTATATTTGGTAAGGATTTGTGACAGAACGTAAATAAATGCCACAGGCCTCAAGTGTATAGCTTTCTGTGTCTGATTCTCTCAAGGTTCATTAACAGCAGTTTATTCTACAATAAACTTTGACTTAATGAACTCTTTTCGAAAACGGTGAGTAAAGTTCAAAAGTAACGCAGGCAACAGATAATGGGCAAAATTTGGGTGGCAGGGAAGCACGGCTATAACTAGGGATTCGGAGGACCAGGAGGGGAGTGCCCTCCTGGGCGGAGAACAGGTCAGGTGGTACCGGGGGTAGCCACCCTGGACTGAATGGTCCGGACCTGTCTCCAGCGGGTGAGGCCCATATTCCATAGTCACGGGGGACTAAGGGAACCAGGAGGGGGGTGCCCTACCTGGGGGGAGTACAGATCAGGTGGGACCGGGGGTACCCACCCTGGAATGGATATTTTTCCGGACCTGTCTCCAAGGGCTAAGCCTTACTGTGGGGTAAAGTGCAGCCGAGGGTTGCACTTCCCTGCCACGGATTGTGGAGCTAGCGAATGCAGGGGACACAATTCCCCCACAGTAATATGGAGTGGGACGGAGGACTCTGAGGGGGGGGGGAGTCCCACGTCCCACTCTGCATACCAATGAGATGTAACCTAACTTAGACGGTTGTGCTCAACGAATTACAGGTCTTAATGGTCCATTAGGCTGATGATAGTGTTAGTGTCTGTCAACAGTTTGGGAACTGCTAAAATAGAGGTTTGAGGAGTTCTGATATATTGTTCATAGCAGTCTGAACTCCATCGTCCTAGAACTTTGATTAACCATGGAGGAAGGCCCGCTTGGGCTGCAGTGGTGGCGGCTCCTATGCGGAAGCTGTGCGAGTAAAACTTGCTGGCGGGAAGGCCACAGTGCTGTAGTATAGTGCGGAGCTCCTTGGTGAGGGAAGTGCGGGTCAGCCATTTGCCAGATTTAGAGAAGGAGAACAGGGGACAACTTGCGGGTGGCTGGGCTTGTAGGATGTAGTCTTTCATGGCCATCACGGAACAGATGGTAGACGTGGACTTTGCTATCGTAAGGGTGTGGCCTTTGCGAAAGGGGTCAGTTTTGGATTGTTTTATTTTAACAAGAATGTGGGTAGGAGATTGGGAGTCGGGGACAAAGGTGATATCTTGGGCTGTTAGATGGACAGCAGGGTCAAAGGGGGCATTGCAAGTGAATTCGCTGGAGCGTAAAAAGCCAAAGAAGGCTAGGGTAAAAGCTGCCCATAGCATGACATGGTCTAGGCAGTCGCTGTGGTCGGGCTGGAGGTAGGAATGGATGTTAGCAAGGACTGGGATGGTGATGGGGAAACGGTCTAGCTTCCTTGTAGAAGAGAGGCGCTTGATGCCAGTCAGGACCTTTTGCAGCCTATGCATAAGACTGATCCGTAGGGGATAGTTAAGTTCACGATGAAGGTCCTGAACGGCAACCAAGTATAGCTTGACCGTTTTATAGGAAACTGTTTGAGCTAAGTATGACACAAAATACATTAGGGTCAGTTCGGATGCTGGTAAGAGAGGGTTGGAAGGGCCGACTAAACCATGCATAAGGGTGAAGGTCAGGAAGTGTTTTTGGCCTACCAAATATGTACGTCGGGTGGAGGGGGCGAGGGAGGCATTCAGGTATTGGTGGACTGCGGCTGTTAGATGATCATCGCTGATTGAGGGATGGAACAAGGAGTGGGAGAGGCCAATGGAGCCAAGGAGTGGAAACGGTCCATCTGAAAGCGGGAAAGGGAGTCAGCAATTGAATTTTCCAACCCAGGAATATGAGTGGCATTGAAGGTAAAATTGAAAGAGAGGGTTGGAAGGGTGATGGCCCGCACCAGATCCATTACCCGGGGGGATTTGGAGTGCTTGGAATTGATGATAGCAACAACTGACTGGTTGTCGCACCACATACGAATTCTTTTTCCCGACCAGGAGTGACCCCAGAGGGTGCATGCGAGATAAATGGGAAAAAGCTCCTGCCACTCAATGCTGATGCCCCTCTTTTTGCTCAAGGTGTGATGGGGGAGCCAGTGACCTTGGAACCACTGTCCATTTAAATACCCCCCATATCCTACAGAGCCTGAGGCGTCAGTATAAAGTTGTAATTCGGGTGGGGAGGAGATGACTGAATCAAGGAAAATGCTCACCCCATTCCAATGTGCCAGGAAAACCTGCCACATTTTGATATCCTTCTGAAATCCAGAGTTAAGCCTGATATGCCAGTGGGAGTATTTAATGCCCTTTGTCAGCTGGATAATTCGTTGGAGGAATGGGCGACCGGGAGCAATGACTTTACAGGCAAATTGAAGGGTGCCTATCAGGGACTGAAGTTCAAGAAGGGTAGCTGATTTTTTACGGGACCAAGTATAGAGAGCTGTTTTTAGGCGGGCAAGTTTATCTTGAGGGAGGCGGGCTTCCATAGCTTTGGAATCCAGGAGGATGCCCATGAATTCTAGGGAGGTGGAGGCAGGAAATGTTTTGCCCGGAGCTACAGGGATATTCAAATCGGAAAATAAATGTAGGACTTTGCACAGGGCTGTCATGCAATTACATCGTGGAGGGGGTGTAGCAAGGAAAAAATCATCCAGAATGTGAATAACCCTTGGGATGTTTAGCTTATTTTGAATGATCCATTCAATGACTGAGGAAAACTGGTCGAAAAGGAAGGGAGCGCTACGGAGACCGAAAGGGAGGACCATATCGAAGAAATACAGCCCTTCCCATTTCATCCCAAGAAGTTCCCAATCGGAGGGGTGGACGGGGATGTTACGAAAGGCGGATTTTATGTCCAGTTTAGACATGAAGCACCCCTGGCCAAGTTCTTGGAGTATCGAAATGGCATTGTCAACTTTAATGTAGTGGAGGGAGTAAGCCTCTGCAGGGATGTGGGCATTCACACTGGTGGGGTGCTGTTTGGGATAGGAGAGGTGAAATATAGTACGCCATTCTGAGGAATGTTTCTTTGGAATGGCCCCAATAGGATATACTTGTAGGTTGGGAAACGGGGGGGGGGGGGAAAGGAAAGGATCCGCTGTGTGACCCAGGGTAACCTCTTTTAACATGTTTGTGTCAATGACATAGGGATTATTTTTAGCGCATGGCAGGTTGGAGTATTCTTTGGGGCCTCTGGGACCGGAATAGCCAATTTTGAAGCCTTGGGAGAACCCGTTTAGTAGGTGGTGGACGGTTGATTGGTTAGGGTAGCCCTGGAGATAAAATGACAGTTGAGGGATGTTAATGGGGGTGGGAGGAGTGAGGTAGGAGAGATACTCAAGAGTGGCCTCGGGAGGAACTGCTAGAGTTCGAAGATGATTTAGACCTCTCCTCTCTGTTGCGGGACAGTTTCGCATGCTCCTGGCCTGAGTGGGTTGCAGCACATCCTGGCTGGTTGCACCTGTGTTTGTAGGGGCAGGGGGTGCGTGCACAGGGCCTGCCCTTGTTGAAGTTGAAGCAGACATCTGCTTGGGGGAGGGCATCCCGAGACCTAGGGGTGGAGAGAGGGCAGGCGTCAGAGAAGTGGTCGGTGTTACCACAAGATCGGCAGCCAGACTTAGGGAGGCCCGTGAATGTGTCCAGATATAGCTGGACATCCCGTTCCCCCGACTTGAGGGAGAGGTTATGGGAGGCACGTCTTCGGAATTCCACGTCGTATACGTACCAGGCCATCCCAGGGAATTTTCTCGCAGCCTCACGAATTAACTGCTGATATGCGATTAAATCGGAGGCACGCGAAGGGTGAGCTGAGACCATGACTGAAAAGAAAATGGCATAGGCATCTAGCCATTTGTCAATGGTGGTGATCCTGGGGCGTTTGGAGGAAGAGGGGAGGGGGATGGTTACCCTTGTTCGCCGACCTTGAGGCTTAATTGCGAATTAAGAGTGTCATTGAGTAGGGAAGATAGGGGCAGGAGAGTAGCAAAGTCCACGTACTCACCGTTCGTGATGGCTGTCGTGGTAGTCTTCGTCAAGTGACTGGCGAGCGAAGGTTGGCGGTACTCCGGGTGAAGAGCAGCGACGTGGGATGGATTGGAGGCATCAAAGATTGAAGGCAAGCGGGGAGCGTCGGGTAGGAGGCTCACGATGTCTGAGCGGCCTTGTTGTTGCTGTTGGCCGAGCTGTTGGCCGCCATCTTGAATGTGCGGTGGGATCGGGAGACTGGGTTCGAAAGCGTGGGGACTCGGTCCAACTCTCGGTCCACTTGTCGATTCGCCGCCATCTTGCATGGTTTGGACGTGGCGTGTTGGTGTTTGGGACAATCGTTGGTCCACAATGGATGCAATAAGGTCGGCCAACTCGGTGCGTTCGATCGCGGCAGAACTGCGTTGCCTTTGGGCCGGCTGAGGAGGTTGCTGTAGGTGGTTTTGCAGACGAGAAATAATTTCTCGACGAGTGCCAGTTTGCAGGAGCTGATGTTGCCCCAGCAGGAGGCGAAGGGCTTCGGTGGACATGGCGCCGAAATCAACGTTTTCCACTGTCTCCTGAGGTGCCTGGCGGCGGTTTAAACGAGTGGGAGCTGTTGCTTTAGAGGTCTTTTTCTTCTGTTTTGGCATAGTCGAATGTGGAACACAGCGCGAATTGAACGACTGTACGATAACAACAAACTTGATGAGTCGGTACCGAAGCCCTCGAAAGAATGAACAGGCAAGTGCGGTATAGGATAATAAGAAGGGGGAAAACGCATGTGATATGCGTGAGAATAGCTGACTGGAACCTTTGTTAAGATACATTTTGCGAGGCTCGATTACATTGGACTTTGCTTATGGAAGAAGGATATATTGTTTAGTACATAAGAAGCCCTTGTGGATTGATTTGCTTGGACTCTGAACTCTGATTACAAGAACTGACTGAAACCTTTGTTGAGATACGTTCTAGAAAGTTCGATTACATTGGACAAGGATATATTGTAGTAGATAAGGCGCATTGGAAGATTATAGTTCTTGGACTCTGAACCTTGTTTACATTATTGTATAGACTACAGATATTCCGTATATTTGGTAAGGATTTGTGACAGAACGTAAATAAATGCCACAGGCCTCAAGTGTATAGCTTTCTGTGTCTGATTCTCTCAAGGTTCATTAACAGCAGTTTATTCTACAATAAACTTTGACTGAAAATTATATATATAAGTATATATATTGTGTAAACAAAAGCGAGAAGAATAACATATATAGCAATTTCTTGGGAGCTCCGCTGTTAGGTTAGTCCATCTAAATAAGTAAGCATTGGTAAACTGTTCTGGCTAGGCATGTATGTGTTAAATACCAAAATCATACCAGTTATTATATAGGCAATCTTATATCCCGAGAATCGAAGGCTTTTCCCCTGAAATACAAGCATGGTATGCAAAACTGATTAAATCTACTCTTATAGCATTACAAAAGATCTGGTTCTCACGTGCGAACATTACCTCAAGCACACGAATAGCGTGGTCAAAAGCAACCACACAAACACGTATAGTACAAAACAAGCGTAGGGGAAGAGTCATAAAGCAACGTGTGACAAGATTACTTCCAAGCAATACAAGCGGGACTGCTCTGAAACTTTATTCTTAGGTACCAAAGGCTTTGAGGCCTATTGCGTTCCGTGGCGTTAATAAGAACCGATGATGATGACTGAAGGCTTTAAAGCGTTAAATATCAAAATTTCGCTCAGCTTATTTCCATGTTATATCGCCAAATGCCACCAAATATACAGCAGATTCTATAGAGCAAAATAGAAGCAGCAGTTCGACGATAAAGTTTAGGATTGCAAGGATGGAAGTGGATTGCAGTTCATCAAACTTGATTTCGTGACAGGCGGTCAAGAAATAAAAATTGCCATTCTTGTGGAATTTTGACTTTTCCAGCCGTTATTTTGTCATTTTAGTTAACATTTCTTTGCTTCCATCACTTTGGCGATTTTTTCCTCCTATTTCAGGATAACAAAGCAAGCTCTTGGACACAATCTTGAAAACGCGACACTGTCCCTTTAAATAGAGTATTGTGAAAAATCATGAAGTGAAATGCGCGAATTTCGTTCTTTGTTCCCGTGAACTTTCGTGGAAAGCTCGCTCGAAAGTTCGAGCGACATTTCGTGGCGTTTAGAGCGATATTTCGCTGAAACAAAGGGCGATATTTTGTCGCATTTTCGGGACGTCATCAAATTCGCGGTCATCAGCGAAATGTCGCCAGCAGGAAACGAAATTTCGCTAGGCAATACAATGGCAGTTCATCAGCGCCTTCATCAGCGCCTTCTCTTCCCGTTTCATCCTAAAAAAAAACCTACCACTAGATTAGCGGGGGAAGCAAACACATTTTGAGAAAACGTTCGTTGTCCCCTGTACAGCTGTAGAACATGATTCCTGGAACAAATAAGACAATGATTGTTAATACAAATCAAGCATATTTTTTTGCGTTTAGTCTATGTTATGTTCCCAGTTATAGAAATCTAATTTTGCATGGAATCATATGCAAGGTCTTAAAAAAAAAAAAAAAAAAAAAAAAAAAACAGGAAAAACCTATTTGCGTTTGCTACAGAGCTAGGATTCAGGCATCGATGAGAACGACGACCAATCTACCTTTGCGATGATATATTTATCACTTCCCACGTCAGCTGAGTAATGCCAAAACACTGCACTGCACTGCACTGGAATGCAATGTAGTTTAACATACATTTATTAATCCCGCCCCAAATAAAAAAAAATGTTTATAGAACACTAAGAGGAAGATATCAAGCGAATTTTTCAACCATAATCAGAGTACTTAGCGAGTTTTCCAAGACATAAGGCGATAAAATTTCCATCGTGGTTATCTGCAGCCCACACACTTATTTTTACTCTTTGAGCACTACTAGAATAATATTAAACAAACTAGACCAATAGTGCTGGATTCCACTGATATTAATATTATATTTTGCGCTTTTTAAAGTAACACTCTTTAAATAGTGACATAGCCTCTTTAACCCTTTCACTCACAGAGTCAATTATGAGTACCTGTAGTGTACAATGCAGCTCTAACTTCTGAGTCATTGGACGAAATCCTATGGTGTGACCATTCAAATGAAACCTCTTCGGCTGTACTTTTGCATGATGCCATTTGTTCTAACTTTTGAGTCTGTTGATGAAATCCTTCGATGTGACCATTTCAGTAAATTAAACCTCTTCAGAAGTACTTTCGCATGGTACCATTTTTTTGAAACTTTGGAATTTTTCTTGAATTTTGATCTTTAGCACCCTTGGCAGTTAAAAGGTTAATGGAGGTTCCACTGTAAGGAACAATTTACATTATAAATGCCCTCACCGGTGGCACTTTATGAAATGTAGCTGGATTATGACGCTTATCAATGCTGACAAAACAGTGGCTGCCTGAAGGCTGTCTGGAAATAAAAACAAAAGGTACTGTCGCGAATGTTACGAGGTCAAATCCCATTTAAAGCCTGGAATTTTGTTTTAGGCTTCATTCGCAATTTGACACGAGCAACCGCCATCTTGAACTACAACCCAAAGACCCTGGGAACCACTTCTGCCACCACCATCTTGTGGCGGGTTATAATAATTTTCGTATTTCATTTTTACTTCGTTGTTTAGGGGAAGATTAACCTTACAGTACAGGTGGCCTGTCGAGAAGCTCACGTCATGTGAAGTACATTGACGACTTAACCTACAATAATTACCATGTTAGATCTGGCATATTTAGTTAAATGATTTTCGAAAACGCGCCCAACTTTGGCGATTGCTAGTACAAGTTGACAACTAAATGAAATCAAAGACTTAAACTAGAAATACGTGTCTCGCAGAACCTCGCGAAGCTCGGGGGAGGATGCACTGCAAAATTTCAACAATGTGGGAGGGAGAGATGGAATTTCTGATTTGACTGGACAGGTTGAGTTGCATGCCGGCAATGGCCTGAAATTTAAAGTTGAGACATTTTCGTTCCTAGTCGCTTCCATTTAACTTGTACTTAGTACCCTGTCTTCCTAAAATAAAACAAATAGGAGCTGGTACTGGTCAGGTTTTGAGCTGTGGGTCGCTGTACCCACCCCCCCCCCCCCCCCCCAAACCTATCTTCATTAATTTTTGTCAGAAGGAAAATTGGTCCGAAAGTGGATTTATAGTACTGTTGTGGACATGGGTTGTGGACATGGGTCGAGGACAATATGCAGTGCATGTGTTCTGTTTATTTTGATTGGGTGAGAGTTTGTTTATCAGGAATACAGCTAACTCCCGCTGTCTCGATTAAATTCCATTTTTGAAGCTCGTGAGTGCTATCTCCCAAATTAACCTGTTCCCTTTAGATACTGCTGATGTTTTTGTTCTATATACTGGGTATCAAATAATTGCTAACCCAATTCACTATTCGCTTGAATGGTTGAGATCGCAGGAGTTTATTGTTGCTGAAGAGTGATGTTGCACAAAAAAATAACAACTCAATGGTGGTACAGTTGTAGTAAAAATAATAATTTAATCTTACTCAAAAAGAGCAATGAGACTACAGTAACATAGAATAGTAAAACCTCCTAACATACCATAGATGAGCAAAGATAATAGTAATTAAATGTAGCATTGTCATATGCATACAATGTTATGTAATTTAAGCTTATATCAAGTTTCTTAGTGACAATTTCAATAAACATCAATTTACAGTATGAACTTAGAGAATAGTTTCCAGTGTTTGAGTACTAATATATTATATTGAAAAACAGGTCCTCTTATCATCTACCTGTCAATTTTTAGGTACTTTAAATCTTGTTTTTTGCAAAAGGTAAATTAAAGAATAAGCTTAATTTATAGAGGGTTGTACGTATATAAGCTTAAAAGGCTTACTTGCCTGTAAATGTAGGTTGTTTGAAGTGAAGAGCATTGGAGAGCGAATTAAAGTGTGGTGATTTGAGCTAGATTTCTTAATCGTTCTTCTTCTCTGAGCCTTTCTTGTAATCTGTGTTTGCTTTTCCCTACCGTATGAAAGATATTCGTCACGAGTATTTAGCTGATCGTGCAATTCTTGCCGCATCTCGTTGCGTCTATAAACAAAATCATTTTGTCCAACACTTTCAGTCGGTGTCGCCTCTTCTGATCGGTTTCGTTCAGAAGGCGTTCAAGGCGTTTGAACCTACTCAAACGGTGTGCCTAGGCTGTTCGAAGTCTTTGAAAACGATGCTCACGTTGTCTCTTCGTTGCTCGATCGCGGTGAATTTCAAGTCGCCGTTCTCGCTCCAGCGGAGTTTCGGTGGTTAATTGTCTCGGGCAAGGATTTCCAGCCATTTTTTGAAGCCAGTGTTGTTGTTGTTTCTCATTTGCATCAGAAATTGGTCGTGTTTCACCGACGATGAGTAAGGATAAACTTGTCAGCCCGGCCGCCATGAATAAACATGAAAGCGTGCCATTGTCAGCGGTCGCGATTTTTGTTGCCAGGCAACTGCCGGACACCATCAAGTATATAAATATATATATATATATATATATATATATATATATATATATATATATATATATATATACATATAATTATAATAAACTGGTTTAAGACTTCAGAGGTAGTTCATCGTTTTATTACTACAGCTCTGTTTCGTATGGCCAAAAGATGACCACACTCATCAGGCAATATCAACGATCGAATATATATACATATAAATATATTTTTCGCTCAAATTCGCGCGGCTCAGCTCCCGAGGGCCGACAAATTTATAAACCTCGCTTCGCGAGGAATAAATAAAATATTCTGCACTTTTTTTTTTCAGACCCTCCCCTCTCTTATGCTTTGCTCCACCGACGGCGTCCCCATGGGTAAGACAGGTGACCATTACATATCGCGGGCTCGATGTTTAAAGCCGATCGAATGAAATTTCTTCCCAAATGCTGACTCGTTCAGTGCTCGCGTATACACGAGTTAACAAGGGACTAAACCTGTAAATGAAAGCGATAAAAGCGGCAAAATCTTAATCTCAATCAAAATCACGAAACATTCAGCGCAGTGTCTGCAGTCCAACATGGAAAGAATGATTGGTGTTAACCTGCTCAATTGTAACGTCTTAAAGCCATTTCAGTTATTAGCAAAAGCCTCATGGAGTTGATGTGTTAAAGGTCACTTACCGTATACAACACCCACAAAATCCTTGCACCAGTTTTGTGTTCCACAGTTCGTCATTGGCCATTTCTTCAAGAAGTCAAATACAGAAAGAAAGGCCACAAAGATCTGCAATTAAGAAACAAGTACAGTAAAGAAAGCTACATGTCTAAAATACGTTTTAAGACCGTCAAGAAAAAGTAAACATCAAACGAAAACGTTTTATGATGTCTGTAAAATGTCGTGTAATCCAGTTGTCAGCCTAGTCTCACTGTGTTATCACAGAACAATACATACAAGAAAAAACATACGAACCTCAAAGATAGCTATTGCGGAAACCAGGAGAGTTGAAACAAATTGCGTCGAGAATTTGAAATCTGAAACATCAGAAGTTTTTTATAAGACATGAACTTTAATGCAAAAACAGGTTTGTCCCGTTTCGGCGTTTGGAATATTTCTAGCCAATCTCGTTCCCAGAGTTTTCCCTTTTAAAATTGGAAGGGGCCTCTTAATTTTAAAAGGGAAAAATACTGGGAACGAGGTTGATTTCTAGGTTGCGAATCAAACGACTTTCATGGCCCCTGTTACGATACTATGTGACAGGTCTAGCGTGACTATACTTAGTAATTCAGCTGTCATGTATTACCTTATTTGGTCATTAAAACCAGTCTTTGTTAGAACTCAATGACTCGTACATGTTGAAACATGGTGTCAGAAAGAACTCCGCTTTTTTCCTAAATTTTCGTTCGAGTCAGCGTAAAAAGCACTGGAAGCTGCCAGCAAATTCTGTTCCTTTCTAATCGCATTTCTGAAGCGAAACGCTTATTGAAAGCACAAGAAGATGCCGACAGATGGCGACCACGTAGAGTCGCAGAGCGCTGATGTCGCGCCAACGTCAGCTAGCAGCATTCAACCTACTGTTCCAGCTTATATTCCCCAAGTTCTACCGCACAATTTTCCGTTACCGAGTCCAATGAATTGCCGTGGAGATGTCGCTGGTAATTGGGAGTTTTTCAGACAACAATGGATAGATTACGAGATACCAACAGGCCTCAATCATCGAGAAGAAACCATTCGCCTTGCGACCTTGAGATCCGCAATGGGCCGAGAGTGTCTGCAAATCTTTTTAAACCTGAGCATGCCAGAAGACGACAAAAAGAAAATAGATAGATGTCTTGAAACTTTAGACAAATATTTCAAGCCCAGCCGAAATGTGGTATATGAACGGTACGTTTTCAACACGTGCGTGCAGGAAAATGATGAGTCTGTTCAAAGTTATGTAACCAGATTGAGAAAACTAGCCGCCTCGTGCGAATACGGCGAGCTGACCGACGATCTTATCAGAGACAGACTGGTCATCGGATTGAAGAATAACGGCGACAAAGCACGATTACTGAGAGAAAAGAATTTGGACTTAAACAAGAGGCTAAACATAGCCTATACTCATGCGCATGAGACTCTAAGACGCGTTGATTGAAGCTACCAATTTTTCTGTAGTCGCTTTGAATATTTAATTCATTGAGTCTGATCGAACCCACACTAGTGTAATACTTCCCAAACGTTAACCGTGAATTATTTCTATTTATACATTGGGTTATTCCAGAAAGAATCCACCCCCCCCCCCCCCCCCCCCCCCCCCCCCCCCCCCCCCTCCCACCTGGACTTCCAAGCCGAGAGACCCCTTCTCCTGCCCGGATTTCCAATAAATTTGTGGAAGTCCTAAATTTACAGGTCATGAAAAAAATACATGTAATCGGATTCAGGAGATTCTACTTTTATAATGTCAAAACTGTGGCGATGAGTGCTATAAATTGGTGAAACATTTTAATAAAAATAAACACATCACGAACACCCCCCCCCCCCCCCCGTTTGATTTCGAGTCCAAATCGAAATGAAATTTTTCTATAAAGCTAGTTCTTTAAATAACTGCTTTGATTTTGCTATGTATTAGTTTTTTCCAGGCTTCACAGTTTTTTCAAAGTGTTGTCGCAAATACACTTCTTTCATATATGCAAATTTCGTGTGGAATGTAATTCGATCGCGCGCTGCTTGTACCAAAATATTTGTTCTAAAGGTCAAAACTTTTTAATGAAACTCATATTTCCTTGAATGAAAATGTCTTTCCCTTGAATGAAAGAGTTAAACGCTTATCAGAATTCAGTGATTTTCTGCTTCCGGAAGGCTTGGCGATTTATTTATCCTCATTGCAGCGCGCAGCGCTGGCGTCTGCGAATTATATTATAAACATCACAAAATAATATTTAAATTCAGCAACCTGCTTTATTATATCTAGTGTTTTCTAAAATTTCCGACTTTTCTTGTGTATATAGAATGCCATTCTTATCCGTAAAGATGATTCGCATAATGTTTTCGCGAATCAAAAAATCTTGAAAGCAAACTTTATTTTAGAAAGCGCTATTTAATTCAATTATATTTACTAGTGTGCCTTTACCATGATTATTGGCTTCATGAAGAAAACATTCGAACAAGTTTGCGTCTAATGTTTCCCAAACCGTGACTGCTTTCTGTTACATTTGAAAAGACTACTTTTAAAAGCAATAAAATCAGTAAACGACCGGGTTATTTTTCAATTTTAGCAATTCTCAAAAACTGTATTATGCGACAGTCCGTTGACTCTGTGTTTAGAATGCACAAAAGCTCACAAAAGCACCTTTTTCTCGGTCTAGAATAACAAGTATGACACAAAAAAAAGTCAATCACAAATTGATATCAACATAAATTATCGCCGAAAAATGAAATTTCTTTTATGGTAAAGTCCCTCGCCTGCTTGAAAATTCTTTAAAACTCCGCTTCTTCGGATTTGATCGCCCCGCACTGATAAAACTTGAAGCAAGATTTCGTCGCTCGTCGCTTTCAGCTCTCCTTTTTCTCCACTACAGCGGCTTCTGAGTATTCTTTAAAGATTTCTCTTTCCATTTTGAGTATTTTGAATGTGTGTTATTATTCAAGACAAGACAAAACTATGGTTTTGAAAACCAAGCACATGCCGAGCGCGGCAGACATTTTTGTAGAATTTTTATGTGACCTGCGACCCAGTTAGTAATAATATACGGGTGCATAAATTTGCATGCACTAATGTGACAAAAAGACGAAGAAACGCAACCCATTTTATACCTCATGCGCTTACTGCGCACGAGTAAAAAGGCTATCCAAATGTGTACATCAAGCGAAGTCGCCGCGCAGCAAATGAAGAAAATTCAAGGCGCAGAAGACAAAACCGAAGAAGTTAAGAAGTTTGGTGACAAAAAAAAGCTACAAGAAAGCATCGCCCCAAGAAAGAACCGGAGAAAAAACAGAAATCTGAAGATAAACAGACGAAACCTGGCGTCGATGGTCGTCTCGAGTTCAAATGCAAATTTTGCGGCCGTCAACAACGTCATGTAAGGAGAACGGAGTGTCCAGCGTTCGGGAAAACCTGCAGCAAGTGTGAAAGAAAGGGTCATTTCTCGTCCGTGTGTTATGCAGGGAAGAAAGTAAACCAGCTTGAAGATTTTGAAACGTCCAGTGAAGATGAAACCTGTTTAACCCTGGAAACCATATCGTTAGTAGAAACAAAGGCCGCAGACAATGGTTTACAGAAATCAAGTTCTTCAAATCGCCTAAAGAAGATTTCACAACATCCTTGTCATGTCAACTTGACACTGGAGCCACTTGCAACGTTATGTGCTTGGATGGCCTGTCAGCCATTACGCAGTTAGGAGACCCTCCAATGAAGAACTCATCAGTCAAACTCAAGCTTTTTGGTGGATCAACAATGAAGCCTATGGGAGAATGTGATTTGCAAATCAAGCACCATAGTACTAGACAGACCCTCAAGTTTCAAGTGGTCAAAGACAAGTGTAAACCTTTGCTGTCAGCCGAAACCTGTGAAAAATTGCAACTCATTAAGATGAGCACAAGCGTCACAGATTGCGTTCACCAAGTACACGATGATGAGCCCCTCTCAGAGAAAGACTTAATGAGCAAGTATCATGATGTCTTTAGTGGTCATGGGCACAATGGAAATGCCAAGATTGTGATCGACAAGACTGTTACTCCAGTACAGCATTCACCTCGACGAGTCCCAGTAGCCCTGCAGAAGAAGAAGGTCATAGAGCTTGAAGAGAAGGGTATCATTACGAAAGCTGTGGAACCCTCAGAGTGGATAAGCAGCATGGTAGTAGTTTCCAAACCCAATAAGATTCGGATCTGTCTGGATCCCAAAGATTTAAACAAGGCCGTGCAGCGTCCGAAGTTCCAAATGCCAACCCTAGAGGAACTCTTGCCTGAACTAAGCAAAGCCAGAATCTTCAGCTCTTTTGATGCAAAGGATGGGTTTTATCAAGTCAGCTTAGATGAGGAGAGTAGCAAGTTGACTACATTCTGGAGGCCTCAGGGACGGTACCGTTACCTAAGAATGCCCTTCGGAATACGTCTTGCGCCCGAAGTATTTGAAAGCAAGTTGCAAGAATGCCTAGCTGATCTTCGTGGAGTGAAAGTGATCCAAGATGATATCCTAGTGATCGGATATGGTGAAACCGATGCAGAAGCCCTGATTGATCATGAAAGAAATGTTTTACGTCTACTGGAACGAGCAAGACAGGTGAACCTAAAGCTCAACAAGTCAAAAGTCAAGCTGAGGCAAACTGAAGTAAAGTTTATGGGCCATGTAATTTCAAACGATGGACTGAAACTAGATCCAGACGAGGTCACAGCCATAAAGAACATGCCGAAGCCTACATCTAAGTCTGAAGTTACCAACCAGAGAGCCGGAATGCGGTCACGTAATTAAAATAGACAAATAAGAAGACGAGATTTTGGTATTTACAATTCCAATCAATTTCAGATTCAGTCGTGTTTACATGTTTATGTCACATGTTCATGTCGCGTTCCTTCCCTTCTCCAGACACCATTTGGACATTTAGACATCAAATTGTATAAGCCTGGTTAAAGTAGACAAACAAACCTGTTCTTGGTTTGTAGAAGAAATGCATCAGCTTCGTGTACCAAGTTTTGTCTGTCGCTTCCCTGCTGCAAAGTAAACATTTTTAGCGTATTAAGGGGTTGGCTAAACTAGGAAACATTGTTGCGGACTCAAATGTTTCCCAGTTTAGCCGCACGAGAAACATTTGTTGCGAGCGCAAATCTTGCTTTCCGGACGAAATGGAATGTTATTGAATCAAGTCAAAAACGTTCTTGCTTCAAATTTTGTTTTCTGTTTCTTTCTGTTTCCCACTTTGTCCACAATAGAAGAAATGATGTTTCCGCAATAACTTTTCCTAGTTGGTCAGTTCCTAAGATCTGTTTTGGGTCCTCTGGCACAGGAAAGGGGTAGACTCTGACTCTCTAACGTAAAGTATAATTTGGCTATGACAATCAAACTTCCAGGGAATTATCCCATGATCCCCGAATAATGGCCATCATGGGTCCCCGTGTCATAAGAAACGCGCCGAAATTATTCCAATTTGTTTACAACCAATAACAGGATGCTTCAATGATCTAATAGTATAAAAAAAGTGGTGCAACTTTCCTTTAAACGTTGGCCAATAGTTCAAGTTCAACACAGATACAGAAGAAGTAACAGGGTTTGCTGGACCACCTCCCGGTAAGTTAATCCTTTAACCCTTGGACGTACACGGAAACTTATACCCCCACCGTGGGACAAGGAGGGGGGGGGGGGGGGGGGGGGGGGGGGGGCGACCCTTCCTTGGATTTTTTGCAATGTTACAATATTTCGAAAATATTTTATCTAATAGATAGCCCGCGATGTGCTCTACAACATATATAATGTTATGGGTTGTGGCGCTACTGGGAATCCGTGACGTCATCCAAAATGACAGCAAAGATGGCCTCCATCTTGGATTTTACTAAAAATCCAAATATATCGGAAAAATGCGGAAATTGCAAATATTGTTTGCTACAGTTGCAAAATAACATACAATTATACATTTTAATGATTTTGGTGGCATTTTATACGTTTTTTTTTCACTAAAAAAGATGTAAAAAACGCATTTTTATTCAAAAATGGGTTAACCTCGTGTTACTTATGACGTCATATCTCATTACCATAGCAACCAGCTGTCGCTAAACTTTACCAAAATGTGTTTAAAGGATAAACAAACAGCTAGTGAAGACGGCAAGTGCTAATCATAAATGGTCTTAAAAATATCGGATAAAAACCTTACCGTCCGAAGGTTAATCACCTTTTGGAAGCTTTTTGAAGGACTTTAGTTTCAATCTAACTTTAGATTCACAGAAAGATTTGGGGTACGTTTTAGTTTCCTATGCCTTTCATTGGTCAGTTGATCATTAACACGAGAAAACCAGTTGGTCCACAGTTTGTGTAGATGATGGAACACAGGTCTACTTGCTAAATAGAAATTCTGTTCAGATTTGTTGTGTTACCGAAATTTACCCATTTCCCCCCCCCCTCCCCCCCCCTCCCCCCCCACACACACACACACACACACACACACACACACACACACACACACACACACCCGTTGTACCACGGTTGGGGTATAAGTTTGCGTGTACTTCCGAGGTTTAAATGTTTAAAAACCTTTTTATCGCTTATGTAAAGCTCCTGTTGTCGTTTTTGACGAGTTTCTATCAAACAGTCGATACAGGTTTTTGAAGGAAAAGTGAAGATCTTTTTGAACAACTTCTCTTGCAAACAAACGGTTGTAGTGCGCTTTAATTTGGTGACCTGTGCATTGTAAAACGTCATCCGACTTTTTTTAATGCTTACGAATTTAATCCAGGATTAAACAACTGCTTGACATATTTTATTCCTGGTTCTTTAACCAAACAGGTTTCACCGGTTTCAACAGCTCTCTGCAATATTAAAACAAATATTAATCCATTTTTCTGTCACAAAATTATTGTCATATAGAAGATGGAAACAAAAACAACTGAAAGTTACTTAGTTATTCTACAACTTTGGCCCGGTTCAAACGTCGAACTTCACATGTGCCGAATCTAATGCAAATGAGCAAAATCTATTGTTCTTGCTCATTTGCATTAGATTCGGCACATGTGAAGTTCGACGTTTGAACCGGGCCTTAGACTTCCATCAACTGCACACAACTGAAATGTGAATATGTAATTAAATACATAGTAAAGCAATCATTATACGTGTGATATGTAAACTTTCACTTATGTACATGTTTTAAACATTCCAGACTATAACCTCATTAGCGCCACTTGTGGATGTGAACCATTTTTTTCGGACCTCCAAGAACAACAGAACAGCGAATCTTATCATGATGAACGCAAGGCACAAGTAGGTAGGAAGACGGCCAAGCTCCCCAATATAGAGCATCTTCTTGACATCATCCTAGAACGAATTGAATAGTTTAAGTAACTAGTTTGACCAGCTAGATGATGGGGGGGGGGGGGGGGGGGGGGGGTACTTTTTATATACATGCTATATGAGTATGTGCCGCTGCGAAGGATATGGTTTTCAAACAGTTTAGTCTGGGATAGTTTCTAGCGGCACACAACCACGTCCAGAGTACCCCCCCCCCCCCCCCCCCCCCCCACTCCCGGTAACACTGATTACGCGATAAAACGATAGAATTGCAACGTGGCAGCCAAAGAGATTCAGTTTCATTTCAAATTTTTACCCTTGTAAAGCAGTCATACTGATCCAACCATAACATATAACAGTTTTGGAGGTTTAATTTTCCGCCATTTTGCGCTACTTTTAGTAACAAAAAAGGCAAAATTTGAAAAACAAAAATCATGCTTTTTTGACAACGGCTAATGTGCGCTTAGAATATTAACCGGAGGGACGGGTTCTGGCTTGCTTGTATATTTTTCGGACAATCCCTTAGCCGCAGCCATTATCCTCCGATATACAGCCGTCAGAAGGGTTTTATTTACTAAATACAGTCAAACCCCGTAGCTAGGGACGACGGAAACTATCCTAATTAGCGGGGGTGTCCGTATTAAGAATCATGGCGTAATTTGGGGCAGTACGCAGCTCTTACGAGGTCTTCTCTGATTTTTTGAGAAAACAATAGAACAAGCAACACAACAATTGACCCTAGCCATGAAAACAATAGAACTGCGTGATACCCTGGTCCAATGAAATTAGAAGTTGTTAAGAGCTGCGTGGTATCTGTGTAATTTAGGTGTTCTATTGTTCTTACGGAAAACTGCAGTAATATTCACACACTAACCCAACGACACCAATAATAATTATCGCTAGACAAAAGCATATGTTTAGCTATATGTCAGCTTGGTTGCTTACGCATTCGAGAAAATTTTCACACTTAGTATTGACGAGGTTAACCTTGTTATGAGATTGTTTTAGTCTGAACGGGAAAATTGTCCGTTGTCCGTATTAATAAGTCTATGGGCTTTCGGCCGGGACCGAGACAGCTGTCCGTAATAACGGACCGTATTATTAGTGGGTATCTGTAAATCGGGCTTCGGCTGTACAATCTGCCATCTATAATAACTGACATTATCACGATTCTCTGATACTTTTGTCTGCTTTTAAGTCGTACTGTCGTCTCAAAAACCAGCCTATGATTGGTTGAAAATTTCCCGCGGCAATTTAATGGGTTCCTTGCGTAGAAAACCAAAATTTAAAATTATCTTCAAAGGAGGGGCAAAAATGTTGATTATTTTGTCAAGTTTGGCAGATAAACAACGCTGTGTTCAATGCAACGACCCTTTCTATCGAACGTTAACGATAAGATGAGTTTAAAAGCTGCTTTTGTTCGTTTGAACGGTTTGTTTACATTAAGCTATGCTGTGCGCGCGCGATCACGCCATCATAATTTGACAAAACGTTTTGGCTAAAACCTCGGCAAGTTTACATTATTTACTCATTTTTTCGACGTTTGTAACTTTGAAAAACTTCGAAAAGATGTTCTAACAAATTTGTTCTATTTCAATGAGCAGTTTATAGCGTGATCATGAAAAGTCCGTGTTTTTGAAACATTTTTGCTAAACAAAAATATGATAACGCGTACAAAACGTCGTGTACGTCAGCTCGTGACTAGTAAGAATTTCAGTTTTGATCAGCACAAGTTATCTTCAGTTTTGCTTTCTTTTGCCCGAGAAACAGTTGAATCGTGATTTTGAGATGGCAAATACTGCATTATATTGACGGTGTTGGAAGAAAATATATTCTCCGTATTCTTCCAACTAGCCGTCAATATAATGCAGTATTGCCGTCTCAAAATCGAAATTTATAGTTTATAGTATTATAAGTATTCAGGTTCCAAGAAAGTTAAACATCGCTTAACCTTAAAATTACCTAACATAAAATGGTTATGACTACCTAGCAATTTCCACACGAGACGATACAACAACATAATAGATCCTTACGTGAAGAGAACTCCTGCACTGGAATTGAATTCCAAGTTGAAAAAAGAACCTGCAAACAGAAAAACAATCAGGTTAACCGTAGCTTTGCTATCCTCTACTTGTGTGGTATGCTGTGCATCTATAATGGCCGTATGGGCTTGTCAATCTAGCGTCACTGAATAAAGGGTCAAATTTAGGGCTCTTAACCCTCGGACGTACACGCAAAATTATACCCCGTGGTACATGTACAAGGGGGGGGGGGGGTGCAATCCCTCCCCTGGGTTTTTGCGATGTTATAATATATCGAAAATAATTTACCTCTAATAGATAGCATGAGATGTGCTCTACAAGATAAGGTAAATATTATGGGTTATGGCGCTGCTGGGGGTCCGTGACGTCGTCCAAAATGGTCGCCAAAATGGTCGCCATCATGGATTTTATAAATATTCAACTTCATCAGAAAAATGCAAAAATTGCAAATAATTTTTGCTAGAATTGTAAAATATGATAAAGTTAAACATATTCCTGCTTTTGGTAGCGTTTTATACGTTTTTTTACTGCAAAAAGGCGAAAAACACTCATTTTTTATTCAAAAATGGCTTGACCTCATGATACTTTTTAGTATCATGAGGTGGAGCATCAATCGATAGTCGCCAAACTTTATCAAAATGTGTCTAAAGGATGAATAAACATCTACTGTAGACGACACTATGTGCAAATGATAAAAGCTCTTGCAAAAATCGAGAAAAACCTTAAGGGGAGGGCGGCATCCACCTCCCCCCCCCCCCCCCCCCCCCTCTCCCCCCTTGTACGTCCGAAGGTCAAAACTTGTGAAAATGACATTTTCCTTTTCTTTTTTCTTTCTTACATTTAGATACGATGCAACTACTCAGATAGTAAAATACACATGTGTTCCATCAAGTTACCGGGCTGATATGAGAACTGACCCTGTGTTTTCAGTTCACTATATTCATCATCTAACCTGATAGCAGCATAAAAAAATCCCAGGAATGATCCAAGTAGCTTGTAGTCAGTTGTAAGACAAGCAAAAAATGGGTAGAACAGTATTCCATATACAAGAACAACAACTAGTTTTTCAAAAACTTCATAGTGCATCATGGATTATTGCGACAATTGGTTTCATGGTTTCATGTTTGGAAATAAAAACACAACAAGTTTAATAATAAAATATTAAATATTAAATACATATGTTTTTAGTTAGCAGGATCCCGTTGATAACAGTACAGAAGGGTTATCCTGCGTAAATATTCAATTATTACTATTATTACTATTACTATTACTATTAGTATTACTATTACTATTACTATTACTATTACTATTACTATTACTATTACTATTACTATTACTATTACTATTACTATTACTATTACTATTACTATTACTATTACTATTACTATTACTATTACTATTACTATTACTATTACTATTACTATTACTATTACTATTACTATTACTATTACTATTACTATTACTATTACTATTACTATTACTATTACTATTACTATTACTATTACTATTACTATTAGAATGATTTTCGTAAGACCGTGAAACAGTTACTAAGTTAGTAGGCACTATTAGACACTATTAGACACTAATTCCGGGAATTTTAGACAATGAGTAAAATTTGGCAGAAAACTACGAAAAAATCGTTCAATCCGATAGACTAATAATTCAGAAAAGCTCCGATAACAGTTACAGACTTTCAATTACACAACTTGGGACGATGCAGTAAGATTCCGATTCAGTATGCAATGTTCGGTAATTTCGATGGCATCGAAAATGGTGGATTTCACCGTTTGAGCGCGCAGTGCATTATGGATGACTCGTCCTTTAATTCCAGTGAGCCATCTACCAGCTCACAGTCAGAAACAAGAGAGAAATGTTAAGAATTTTCGGAAATTTTCGAAATTTTTGTAAGAATTTTAGAGTTTTTGGAGAAATTCCAGAAAGAAGTTTAGCCCATTTTTCGGGGCCTACCCACATCATCACCAGCACCAACACTATCATCATCATCATCATCATCATCATCATCGCCACCACCACCATCATCAACATCATCACCACCATCATCACCACCATGATCATCATCATCATCATCACCACCATCATATACATTCCCCAAAAGTAATGATAGCAAAAATGTTGGCTTTAAACACAAAGTTTTAACTTGGTATTTTGTGCAAGGTCTTATTGGGCTACTCTTCACATTAAAACATTTTCAGCTTAGGATTTTAAGTGATTCGGCTTAAAATATAATGGGTTTTTCAAAAATCAAGTGTTCCGCGAGTTTTTGCTTTTTGTTCCTTTAATTGCTTTAGGAACAAATTAAATATGTACAAAAAGGAACTTTTGTTCCTTCGCAAATCCGTTAAAGGAACAAAGATCAGCAAATTCGGAACAAATTGTTCCTTTTGTTGTACTTGGGAACACGAAGTTCCTATTTATTGAGGTGAAAAGGAACAAGTGGTTCCTATTTGTAGTACATAGGAACACGAAGTTCCCATTTATGTAGGTGAAAAGGAACAACTGGTTCCTATTTGTAGTACATAGGAACTTCGTGTTCCTATTTACTCAGGTGAAAAGGAACAAATGGTTCCCATTTGTATTACTTGGGAACGCGAAGTTCCTATTTATTGAGGTGAAAAGGAACAACTGGTTCCTATTTGTAGTACTTAGGAACACAAAGTTCCTATTTATTGAGGTAAAAAGGAACAAAAGGTTCCCTTTGTGTTACTTGGGAACACGAAGTTCCTATTTATATTAATGAAAAGGAACAAAAAGTTCCTATTTGTAGTACTTGGGAACACCAAGTTCCTATTTATTTAGTTAAAAAGGAACAATTGGTTCCTATTTGTAGAACATAGGAACTTCGTGTTCCTATTTACTCAGGTGAAAAGGAACAAATGGTTCCTATTTGTATTACTTGGGAACGCGAAGTTCCGATTTATTGAGGTGAAAAGGAACAACTGGTTCCCTTTGTAGTACATGGGAACTTCGTGTTCCTATTTACTCAGGTGAAAAGGAACAAATGGTTCCTATTTGTAGTACTTAGGAACACGAAGTTCCTATTTATGTAGGTGAAAAGGAACAACTGGTTCCTATTTGTAGTACATATAGGAACTTCGTGTTCCTATTTACTCAGGTAAAAAGGAACAAATGGTTCCTATTTGTAGTAAATAAGAACTTCGTGTTCCTATTTACTCAGGTGAAAAGGAACAACTGGTTCCTATTTGTAGTACACAGGAACTTCATGTTCCTATTTACTCAGGTGAAAAGGAACAAATGGTTCCTATTTGTACTACTTGGGAACGCAAAGTTCCTATTTATTGAGGTGAAAAGGAACAACTGGTTCCTATTTGTAGTACTTCGGAACACGAAGTTCCTATTTATTGAGGTAAAAAAGGAACAACTGGTTCCCTTTGTAGTACTTGGGAACACAAAGTTCCTATTAATGTAAGTGAAAAGGAACAACTGGTTCCTATTTGAAGTACTTAGGAACACGAAGTTCCTAATTTATTGAGGTGAAAAGGAACAACTGGTTCCGTTATCATCTGCTTAGGAACAAAAGGTCCTTTTTGGGTTGTTCCGATTTTTCTATCTGTTCCCTTTTGAGAGAAAGGAGAACAAATGTTCCTAATTTGACTGCCCACTTAACCCAATAAGGAACACTTTGTTCCCGTTAACTAGCATATTACGCTGTTGACCTCGACAATGAGGACCAGTTGTTCCGATTAAGCCTTCTCTGATGCGCAATAAGGAACGTGTTGTTCCTAATTGACTGCTTGTCGTTCCCATTTTGTTTTTAAGGTTCCTATTAGTGTCACAAAGGAACAAATTTGTTCCTAATCAAACTGTTCCTATTTCAACTGAATGGGAACTATTGTTCCGTTTTTAAACCACAATAAGCTCCGCTTTTAATCGAACAGGAACTGACGTTCCATTTTGTTTTAACCGCTTTAAGTAACGAGAACGATGGATCTTATTTAGCGTTAGCAATCAGGAACTCGCGTTTCCGATGTTAGTCTTCCATTCTAACGAACCACTTCTCTGTCACTCTGGCTTGCCTACAACATGCTTAATCACGTTATTAGGGCATGCAGGTCCGTGCAAGTTCGGAATTGTCCTTTGGTTCCGTTTGGTTA
Organism: Dendrophyllia cribrosa; assembly: GCA_024195265.1. Lineage (NCBI taxonomy): Eukaryota > Metazoa > Cnidaria > Anthozoa > Scleractinia > Dendrophylliidae > Dendrophyllia > Dendrophyllia cribrosa. The sequence goes on along the minus strand of JAJLRJ010000011.1, from coordinate 32,054,183 downwards.
TGTGTCGGCCCTAAAACAAATTTGTTTAATTGTGTTGTGCGAACAATGGGACATGCAAGAGATAATGCGACAAGAAACAAGCTTTTTTAGCCAAACATCGAATGATGTCTCTTGGGAGGGATATACAAGTCGGCTAATATATGTAGTAACCGCGCGAGGGCCGACAGAACTTTCAAATCTCCCAGCTAAGTTTGGTGCTAGAGATGAACAAACGAGAAGACGAGATCGACTGGTCAAAGTTAGCAAACGCATCGCCCAAACCAAAGAGGCTTCACTTAGAAGAAGATGATTCTGATGGCCTTTTTCACTGTCCACTTCAAACCTGCAATCACGATGGATTTACCACGCAAAGAGGCTGCAGAAAACACGTAAAGAACAAACACCGTTGGTATTTTCATTTCGACGAAAAGCCAAACAGCACTCAGATTGAAGCAGCGTGTTTAGGCAACGAAAATGAAGCCGACGCCGATCAGAAGACTCGACGTCAAATCAGGACAGTTGCGTCTTTTGACATGTCAAGCGATATTGCTCGAGATTTTTTATCCTGGCTAACCGGCAGTGGCGGCGGCTGTAAAAGCGATCGCCAAGCACAACAAATTGTCAGCAAGTGTTTGAAATTTCTGAAATTCTGTTGCGAAGACGAAGAGGAGCTCACTTTTGACATCGTCGACTTTAGTTTATGTTCTCCTAATCTCCTATTTAAATTTGTCGACACGATGCAAGACGATTGGAAGCTTGGGCACGCAGGACGTCTAGGCTACTTGGACGCCATTGCAGAACTGGGAGACTTTCGAAAAGTGAACGGCGCGTCGGACTCCATTTTGAGAGGGCTGTCTTCGACAGAAATGTACTTGAAAAGGGTGCGCAAAACCGTTTCCAAAATGATGCGATTGCAGTGGACCAGCGAACTCGATATCGACGCCTTAGAAGCCAAGGGACATTGGGAAACGCTAGAGGAGCTATTGGAAGTCGTGGCGCGTTTCTTGCCGCGCTACGAGGGCGTGCTAAACGCGTGCAAGGAGAAACAGGGTACGGTATCCCCGTTGGACTTATCGTTTGCCACCAAATTCCTCGCTGTGTATTTGTTTATCAAGGTCAAAGGATCGCGCCCAATGACATATCAGTATTTGAATGTCGAGATGGTGAACAAAGCTAAGACGAACGGCGGGTTTATCGATCAGAAAATGTTCAAAACAGCGGGCAAATACGGCTTCGATTCTCTATTCCTGACTGACACTAGCATGCAAGTGTTGGATGGATACATCAATCACATTCGCCCTTTTCTCAAGCCGACCTGCGATTATGTTTTAGTAACGAGAAACGGGGGACAGCAAAACAAGCTGGGAGAACTGATGAGCAAGTTAGTTTTCGACGCAACTGGCAAGTACGTTCACCCGACTCGCTATCGACAAATAGTTGAAACTGCGAGCTCCAAACATCTCAGCAGTAGCGCGCAAAGCGCGATCTCCGAGGACCAGAAACACAGCTCTGTCGTGGCGAGAGTTCACTATCAAAAACAACGATCGCGCGAGGTCGCTACAAAAGCGCACGAATTCCTGGAAAGATTGCACGGCGACAAGGGATCGGAGTTAGAAATGGACGTGCGCTCAAGGCTTTCGGACAAATCAACGTCTTCCCAAGAGCAGGACGATGACGTTAAAGGCGATATGTCTTCTACCGAGGAAGTCGAAACGAGCCCCAAAACACCACCGCCGCCTACGCCTTTACGAAGGGTTCCAAGACTAAAGAGAGAACACGCGTCCAAAGTTACTGAAATTGGCGCGCGAAGAAAACAAATGTTGTTCACCCCGAGGAGGACCGATATCTAAAAACGGGACTTGAACGACACGGCTACGGGCAATGGCAAGCGATTCTAAGAGACCCCGAATTTCATTTTCAAACCGGAAGGACAGCAAACTCTCTGCTGAGCCGTGCTGCCAGACGATTTGGATCACATTCGAAATCATGCCACAACTAAGTGGATCGACCATCGGCGCAGACATTTGCTTAGTCGCGAAGGGAAAATGTTATGAATTGGACAGAACTCGAGCTCTCTAGCAAGCCAACACAATGCGCGAAACTCAATGATATGGCACAGACTAACTTGAACTCTTCTTGATAATATGAATACTAAACGTATCCAGTTGACATTGAAAGTTCTTTGCATGTATGGAATTGTTAAACAATACTTTTGATAAACGATGTGTATTCTTTATATAACTGATTGAAAGATTCGCCCAGCTTAAAGGAGCTATGTCATGGTGATTTTGAGTTTTTTGGGGTCAAAACTGCTCCAAATTAAAACTAAGTACCTTTATCGTGCATGAAATGCTTGTAGAAAACTAAGAGGAAGATATCAAGTGAATTCTCAAAAAGAGAATAAACCATAATCAGATTTTTAGCGAGTTTTCCAAGAGAGAAGCTAAGTGATAAACTTGAAAAAATTGGCCAATTTTTTCAAGATATTGGCCAATTTTTTCAAGATACAATACATTTCCATCCTGGCTATGTGCAGCGCAAGACACTTAGTTTTACTCATAAAACAAAACTGAACCCCTATTGTTGGGTTTTTACTGAACTCTTCTTGATAATATAAGTAGTAAACTTGTCTAGTTGACATTGAAAGTTCTTTCAATGTATGTAATTGTTTAACAATAGTTACAATTAAACAATTAAATTAAACAATAGGCGATGTGTATTCATTTATATAATTGAACGATTCACCCAGCTTAACTTTTAAGCTCGAAAAAATAACACAGAATAAACTACAGAATCAACAGCGCCATTTAATTTTGAAGCATTCAACGCTTTCTGCCACTGGACTTGATTTACACAACTCTCAGTATAGTGAAAACGACCGCCTTATGGTCTGTCTTAGAGACAAACTGCGCTGATTGTGACATTGGTACGTTTTTTATACGAAACGAAACCTTATCAATCAACTAACTCAATCGCCATTTGACTACGTTTGGCTTTTTCGAACTACTCTGAAATGTAACACGCTGCATGTATGAAATCGTCAAATCGCAAATGATGATGAATTAAATCTCAACGTACTGGTTGAAATTCATTGCTGACTAGGGCTAAAGAAGCGTTTAATCTGTCCGTTATTTTCTTTCCTTCTATCTTCTTTACTTCTTCGCTCCAGGGCAGTCAGAGGAAAAAAAGAACGCCACTCTTTTCATCTGCGTTTTAATCGCCTCGTCGCACTCCGCCATCGCGCTTTTGGCAAATGTTTCTTCACAGGTCGTCAACGTTTCTGTCTTGCTCATTTGTGGCGTACGCTACTTTAGCAGATAGCAATGAACAAGTTCCTTGCACGGCTGGTAATACCTTCCTAACCATGCCAGGGCACTTCGGATTCTCTGAGGTTAACACAAGCAAGATATGAAAAAATACATCAATAATGAACAGGATATAAAACGATGCATTCACATGTTTTAAAACAAAAGCTTGGCGGTTCGTGCATCACACACGACTGCCTGCCAGAGTTAAACAGTTTAAACTTGAGTGTCTTTGCATGTTTTTATTCTTGATATGTTTCGTTCTATGCGGCGAGGCTTAGTTTACTCTGAGTTTGACGAAATTTCTTGCCTAACAAATATAAGAAATCCGTAGGAGAGAATTGAAAACTACACGTACCTCACTGTTTAGTTGCCGCGCCGGTGACTGTAGCTGTGTAAAGTGCCAAGAGCGTCGTTTTTCAGTCTACCTTTTATACTTTCTTGGTGGCTTGTTTTTTTATTCTGACAAGATCCTTTGTTTGCCATCTCACGTAATACAAAATTACAGCAGAACGAAATTGTCATAAAAAGGAACTGTTGCAGAAATGCCGATTCGATGTGTAAATAATTATGTAATTCACAGTCTAACAGTAAAAAAGAATGACCGTTTTGAATCTCAATTTTGTAAAGTCGTTCGTTCAATCAAGTTTGGCCATGGCCAAGGCCAAGCATTTTTTGTTTAGTTAGCTCAATTAGCAGTTTTCGATGCCGGGTATTGTTTAAAAGTAACATCACAGAAAAAAGGAATGTAATTACATTACAGCTATGCCCTTAGTGATTATTTTTCTGGTTGATTAAAAAAAAATATCACACTCTCTTTTGAGTTTGTCGTAAAAAGGAACGGTTGCAAGAAAGCCGATTCGACGTGCAAATAATTAAGAATTTTTTATTCCACTTTCTTCTGTTAAAATTGGTAAAGTTCAGAAATGTTTTTAGTCAACTAAGTCAGTTAACAATGCCGGGATTTTCAAAACATATCATAGATGTCTATTAAAGCTATTCCTCTTGTACTATGTTCCTAGTTAATTAAAAAAAAAAAGGCATAAAATTCTTCTGTCATAAAAAGAAAAGTCACAGAATGACGATCTCAGATACAAAAGACCATGTACAGGTTTCATTCCACTACTAGAAAAATAAGGCCGTTTCGAATTTTAAACAAATTCTACAGTAAATGAAAACCGCACCAAAAGAATATCTAATTGTACAGAGAACTATCAAGTGCCGTCCCCGTTGTATCCGTCACATCCGTTACACTCAGGAAATTTGTACAATTTCTTTCTGTTCTCCGTAGTAAAGAGATCAAAACCACAACGGGGACAGAACTTCTATCCAGTAAATGAGAAGTGCATTAAGGAATATCAAACTTGACAGCACAACAGAGCTGCAAGTGCTGTTCCCGTTGTATCCGTCATATCCTTCTAACACTCAGAACATTTGTGCAATTTCTCCGCAGTAAAGAAATCTTAAAGAGAACGGGGATCGCGGAGACAACGGAGACAGTACTTACAGTTCTCAGTAAACTAAGCCTCTCTCTTCTCTTCTCCGTAGTAAAGAAATCTAAAACACAACGGGGACGGCGGAGACAGCGGAGACAGTACTTACAGTTCCAAAGAAAGAAAGAAAGAAAACAAAACAAAAAACAAAAAAAAGAAAGAAAAGAAGAAGATATATATATATACATATATATATATATATATGTATATATATATATATATATATATATTTTTTTTTTTTTTTTTTTCTTTTTTTTATATCTTGTTTTCTTTTTTTCTTTCTTTTGGAACTGTAAGTACTGTCTCCGCTGTCTCCGCCGTCTCCGTTGTGTTTTAGATTTCTTTACTACGGAGAAGAGAAGAGAGAGACTTAGTTTACTGAGAACTGTAAGTACTGTCTCCGTTGTCTCCGCGATTCCCGTTCTCTTTAAGATTTCTTTACTGCGGAGAAATTGCACAAATTTCCTGAGTGTAAGGCGGATATGAAGGATACAACGGGAACAGCACTTGCAGCTCTGTTGTGCTGTCAAATTTGATATTCCTTAATGCACTTCTCATTTACTGGAAGTTCTGTCCCCGTTGTGGTTTTGATCTCTTTACTACATGTACGGAGAAATGAAATAAATTGCACAGCTTTTTTTTTAATTTAAACGGATATGACGGATACTACGGGAACAACAGTTACAGATGTATCATATGAAATGACATTGAACTGAAATTAGTCTTGCTGTTCAGATATAGGAACAAGTGGACCTATCGATGTCTGTTCCTAATTTAAAGGAACGCATTTAGAGTTGAGCAAATTATCGAAATCGTATCGCGCTGCGACAACAAGAAAAAGCAATTTCTAGCATCGTACCACCTTGAACTTGTAAGAAATCATAAGACATGCAGAGATTATTGTTGGATTCCAAACGATTTTAACGTTTTAAAAAAGGGAACAGAAATTTTGGGAAACGATCACCCTCATCTTCATCTTCATCATCACCATCATCATCATCATCATCGCCACAACCACCACCACCATCATCATCATCATCATCATCATCATTATTATCATCATCATCTTATTCATTATCATCAACAATCATCATTTGTATGGGAAAAACTGGTTTAGTAGAATGCTCTAACACATACTGTCAAAAAATGCGGGAAAAGACACCAAGGGGCTGGCATAATTAATTAGACAAACGGTACACAGACTTTCTGGTCATTGTTTGTTAGAAAGGAAAGCAAGGGATACATCTGAGGATTTCCATCTTTTGGAAACTTTCCACTGGTGTGAGCTAGCTGTACCATGTGAACAAAACATTCCAATTTCTCATAAAAAATGAGAAACAGTAATGTAATATCATCACTATCTCCATCATCATCATCATTACTACCACCACCTGGTTGCTATCACCATCACCATATTCACTATCTAATCATCATCATCATCATCATCATCGGTGTGCTGGCCATCATCATCATAACCATTATCATCACCATTATCACCATCACTGTCACCAATATCATTACCACCATATATATATAGGTTTACTTCTCACCCTTCACCCAAGGAGGACTGTCCGTGGGAAATAACCCATCAGTCAGTCCTAGAAGGAGTAACAGACAAGTACTGGCCGTAGCTCCAAAGGTAGCAGCAATAGTGAATCTGTTACTGTAGCTAAAACTGCGTAAAAAGTTGATAGGCCTGCGAAAAAAGAATAAACAATATTATTAAGTAATTTTAAATGAATATAATTGAACAAAACAATCGATGTGAATTGTGGAAACATGCAGATATTTTTGCAAAAATTACAGATTGTAATTGTAAGTGATGTTAACAACTTAATTGCAAAGAAACCCCTCTCCTCGAAAAAAGAGAGAGAATGACGGGGGATGAGGAGGGGGTAACGTACGGGTGTATCACAAGCTTCCCATTCAAAGGGGAGTTAAAAGGGATACTTTTCCTTGCTTGATGCTCATGCAATCTGCAGTACCTGACCATTATCAGGAAATATCCATAAATTACCCCAAGGAAGGTCATTGCATTGTTAAAAGCCAAATTAGCTTTCATATCTTGAATAACACAATGCAAAAAGGAATAGTACTGAGGCAATCGTGGGCTTAATGCGAAAGTCTTTTGAGTATCGCTAAAAGACCATAATTGGATCCTATCCCATACCCCAGTCGTGGGGTGTATGTAGCAAAAAACGTTGGAATGTAGGGGTAGATGGCTGGAAATATACTTATATTTAATGCAGCTTAAGTTACTATTTTACAGTAAATTAAAATTTAATTGCCAGATGATACAATTAAACATTTATGAAGACTGTTATCCAAAATATATTTTCAATATATTTACAAGGCTGTTAATAATTAAGTGTTTCAGCCCATAGCTACTTTGATAGACAACAACATTGACAACACCACGCAGAAACCAATTTTCCCAGGCTAATTAACTTCTTGACTTTCCCACCTATTCAAAAAGACTAATGACAGACCTGATCAAGCGAAGAAGCTGGGAACTCGTGATCATGATTCATTAAGTTCAAGTATTATGGCCCAAGTTAGATATAAGATTAAATAATTATAAATTTTACTGTTCAAGTATTATGGCCCAAGCTAGATATAAGATTAAATAATTATAAATTTTACTGTATATGAAAGAAAACTTACATCAAGAGGCCAGGATGTCCATTCCAGCACTCAAGTTGGAAATGTTTTCTTCGCTTGAGACTTGCCAAAATCACAATAATGGCTAGCTGTGAAACGATAAGTCTGCAGTTAAAATGAAGATGAGGTATATTACCATGACTAACCACAACTTAGCTGTCAACATCAACCTCAAATGAAAATAATCGTTGAATGAATAAATCCAAGGCTCCTATGAGCCAACTCGTGAATAGGAAACGCTCTAATTAAAATATTTTTTGCCCAAAAATACATGGAACCGATCTATATTGAAATTGACATTTCATTTAGCAAAACGCGCCACAAATTTTCAGAGCCTAACGTTTTGGGTCTTAATTTTAGAAATAAAGAACTTTAATTAAGACTTTCGATAAAGGTTGCAAATTTCATCAAATTTCCGTTTAGAAAAAAAAAGAAAGGAAAAAAAGGAAAAACATTATTTGATGTCTTTGTCCGGATTCTTTATAAACCACTCGACCAGCAAAGCACAAATATTTAACCAGTGTTTATGTTGAAAATCCATTTGAAGTCCTCATATCGGTTTTAATTTTCCATCAAAGGACTCCAAACGTGAAACATCAGTACATCGCGTTATTCTTTTTGGCGGTCGAGTATTCCTAATCTATATTCCTTTACATTTGGAAAGGGTAACAGGCCGCACTGGCGAAATTGTCGATAAAGGTTTACAGCCCATAGAAAGAAGGAATGAGTGAAGACAGGAAGGAGTGAAAATTTGCATATTTGTCCCCGTCTGCTATAACTGGTTCATTACGCTTCGCGTATTCAATAATGTTCTTAGTGTGCATTTAAAAATCTCAATGCATTTAAAGAATGATTTTTAAAATTGTTGCTTACAGCTGGACCAAGACATCCTAGATCAAACAAAATCCCATCTATAGCTGGTATGCACCTAATAGAATAAAATACAGTTAAATGTGACTGAAATAACTGAAATCTTAATCACGAAAGTTCATGTTATCTGGGTAGCCTAGTCGCCAGGCTTAACCACGTTACCACGTAACAGCATAAATAGATATCTTTTTTACATAACTCCCACTTCATATGCAATTGTAAACACCTACTAAATATGCAATTACGCACGAGCAATGCATTTGCAGTGTAACAACTGTTACAGAAGACTCAACTACTACAAGAACAAACTACAACAAAAACTTGACAAACTAAAACAACTCATACCGACTGACTTACTTAACACTGCACTGACTATTTCTAACTAACGGGCCGACAAAACAACTGAACAGTGCCGTACTCAGACTCAACTTAAACTAACGCGACTACAACGTAATAAAGACAGAAAACGACGGAAAGCACAACTGGGTCACGAATATATCTTCCTGTCCCTTAGACGAGACTGAAAACCGTGTACTTTCATATGGACTTGAACACTCAGCAACGCCTAGACGTATACAGCTATTTCAATTAACGTTGTCGGATGAAAGCTCAAACCTACAAGCCAAGATAGTTGAGAGCGGCGCAAAATAAACGTTTTTCCCGCTCGTCGTATCGCTCATTCGCGCTGTTTCTGTTCGTTTCACCACTCCCAACTATCTGCATGCCTGGAACAGGCGCTCGGTTTACTCGTTCGGTCTTGACTTGTAGGCTTTGAGCTTTGAGCTTTGAGCTTTCACCCGACAACGTTAATTGAAATAGCTGTACATGTACCTACGGAGACTATTGGATCAAGGGTTAAGGCTGCTCTGTCTCGTTAAAAAGATCTTTTAGAGCCAGCCAAGGATAACATCGGAAGTACAACAGCTTGTATTATACAGTCAGCCTCCATAACAGGTCAGTAAGTCGACTAAAGACGAACCGGACTGGCATTTAAACAACTGAAATCCGACAAGACATTGATACGATCAACTGACGGTTAACAATTCACATAGCCTGCGAATACAGCCGCCTCTCATCGCTCCCGGCCGCTAGGGGCGTTCGCGCGAGAGAGCGTCTGCGATTTACTTTGAGAAATTCCATACTGATGACGTAAATCACCCGTCGCTAATCTCGTATAATTATAATAATGTGCATGCGGTGAAACCAAATGAAATGAAAGGTGTTGACAGGCCCATCACAAATCCAACTAGCGCCTGGCGTGTTTGTTGTGAACCTTGTTCACTGGGTTTTAAGTGTAGTTTGATTTTTTACAGTTTAGCCCTGATCAGTATGTCTTAAGATCTACCCCTAGTCCATGAGGATGTAGGCACACAGGGTTGTATTGTGTTACAAAGGATAACATTTCCTTGCGCGCAGTGGTTTATTAAATATTGGCGAAAGAAACCGCCATTTTCGACCCCGGCCATTGCGGTGCCATGAGTCTAAAGGTAGTCTTTCCGCTAAAAGCAGACTGATGATGATAATTACGGGATTCTTCTTCCCATGTATCGCCGATAAATGTTCATTCATCCAGACGTGCACGAGTGGCGCCGTTTGAAATATCAATAACTTGCCATATCCGGTCGGTAAATTGACAAAAGTAGAAAAACCTCTTCACCGCAGATAAAACTATAAAAGCCTGAAACTGACTTGCTTGTAACGTCAAAACATTAAACATAGGACAAATAGATTGAACGCGGAGTCGTACAGTTTCTAACGACATACAAGATTAATTCTCGCAATTGGCGATTGAGTTACAACACTGCATAATTTAAAGCATAATTATGTTAAATTATCAAGTTGGCCAATCAGCGCTCCTGTCTTGATGCGGGACAGATTTTCGTCATCAGTATGGAATTTCTCAAAGTAAATCGCAGACGCTCTCTCGCGCGAACGCCTCTTGCGGCCGGGAGCGATGAGAGGCGGCTGTATTCGCAGGCTACAATTCACATGACTCTGAAGATGACTTCCGCTCAGGTCTGTCAACAACAACAGTTCTTTTCAGAACTACACGAGCCCGGACGATCACACTCGACATACTGTGTTTATTTTATCAGTGAACCGTAGATTCGCGCGTTTTTACAGTATCTCCAGTACAAAAAATTGTGAAGTTAAAGTGCACCTAACCCCAAAATTGTTTAATCAACCTCGCCCCCAGGGCCCTCTCTACTTTCAAAATGGCGGGGCGGGTGTAGAAACCAGAAGTATTTTCTTGCGTGAAACATGATGAAATGTCTTCATTCCTCTGGAAACAGGGTTCCAGATTGCAGCAAAAAAATTGATTACCAATCGCTGGAAATAACCTGCGAAGATGGTATTATCGTCACGTGAGAATACTCCACAATGCTTGGAGTATTTAAGCAGCCTTGTGAAATTCATTAAGAACCTTTATATAATAACGTTGAGGCTGAGAATGGCCAGAATTTTAAGAACGTGATAAGAACGTACCCAGGCTGAGATTTTGTTATGGCCCTGTCACACTATTGCGTATCGTACTGGCGTATGCCAGCGTATGAAAACTATCACTCATACGCTGATATACGTTGACATACGCTGGGGGTACGTTAGGCATAGGTCATACGTTTGAAGCACAGTCGCATACGGTGGCATACGCTGGCATACGGCGAGGCAGAAATTTTTTTTAAGCATGCTTAAAAATTCTGTGCGTATTCGGACGTATGGTTTATATGCTAAGCATACGCTAGGCATACGCTGAATACGCGAGAGTTACGCAAGAGGTACGTTACTCATGGGTCAAGTACGCTGGTCATTTTGTGCGTATAAAAATTATTTTATGAATTTTCATACGCAACTCATACGTTTCTCTCATACGCAATAGTGTGACAGGGCCTTTATGAACGCCTCTATTTACCATGTTAACAATGAGCTAAAAACGTATACAAGTCTCTTTACATTTTATAATAGCAAACGTGTCTAAAAATTGGCAAATGTGCAGAGCGTCCTTTTGGTTTTCTTTCTTCTTATCCAGAACTATGATTTACTTAAATATTTTACCATTTATTCTAAGAGCGTGCTAAGAACATTTTCAGGCTTAACTCGCCAAAAAAATAAGAACGTCCAGCAATTCCAGCTCAGCCGCATCCCAAAAATTAGGCGTTCTTCTATTTAACAATTAGACTGATTATGAGCTCGAGATTTCCGGCGCATGATAGTTGGTTGGAGCTTTGCCCTCATCAGAAATCAAGAGCGAATAATTTAATTGTTTTAGTATAAAGCTACTAGACGTTCAAAACTTAACAACAAGACGGGCTCGCGGTTTTATTGAATAATGATATTAATAACAACCGCACACACTCACTTTCTACAACACGATAGCTAGTGAGTAGCGTCGCCAATAAGAGAACAGTGCAGCATTCGTAATAGAACGCTAGTAGATTTATACCAAAAAAGAGTGTAAACTGTAATACGCGTGCACTAAAAATTATAATGTTCAGACCAGCTCATAAAGGTGCTTCCTTTTTCACGTGATGGCTCGTTTAATTTTCGTTTTTGGTTTTGGTGCATGAATTTTAGGCAAGACCCCCTGTGATTCATTTTAATTTTTGGTTTGTTATTTAGAAATTAAGCGTTAACAGAGACCCACTTGTAATTCGCTAGTATACGGTTGACTGTACGGTTGACTGACGAAATAAACACAACAAATGTATTTCGCGTGCTTATTTGCATATTTAATAGGTGTATTCACTATAGTGTACATTTGCATATGGAGTTGGAGTCATGCGAAAGATCTCGAAAGCGACGCGATGAAAATAGCAAAAATATCCATCGTTTCTAAATGCATCTCACAAGTTTCAGTTTAAAGTTGGCCCGGACACACGGTGAAAGTTTTCTTGCAACGTTGCGCACAACAAGATTTTTTTGGGGGTGCCACACAATGCAATTTGTTGCGCGCAACGTCGCAAAAGTAGAACTCGATTCTACTTCTGCAGCTGTTGCGCGCAACGTTGCAAGAAAAGTAGCACCGTGTGTCCAGGCCTTAACCCTTTCACTCCCAAGAGTACCAAACATCAAAATTCAAGAAAAATCCCAAATTTCATTTTGTAAAATATTGAAAAACAAATGGTGCCATGCAAAAGTACTGCTAAAGAGGTTTCATTTGAATGGTCACACCATAGGATTTCGTCAACAGACTCAAAAGTTAGAACTATGTTACATGTCTCCATAACTGATTCTGGGAGTGGAAGTTAAAAACATGCAATTTACTAGCAACAATAAAATAATCGTGTGCTCGGCTCGATCCCTATAAAATGCCCTGAGTTTAACACCCCTGGAAATAATCGCAAGGCTGACCAAAATGCAATACAAAATGGGGCGGAACTTTCCACAGTTAAACAACTAACATCTGAGAACAAAATTTGTTTTTACTTACATTGTGTTGGAAGAATTATTTGCTGAGACGCCAGCCATTTTAAACGATTTGTCTTGACAGCTTCTTCACGCCTTTTCTCAGAAAAAGCCCAGAAATGACGTTCAGTTGTATGAATATAAGTTCGTAAAATCTTTGTCCAAAAGCGATTTTAGACGATTTATAGAAAATGAATTTAAGAATTCCAGTTAGGCTCGTTTTTCGGTTATCATTTGGCAGCGCGTAAAGCTGCTTGAACACAGATCGGCGAGTCGAACACGATGCTACAGTGTGTCTGGCGAATGATTTTTAAATTGTTTATTTTTTGTCTCGAGTCACCCAAGCACGATAAATCAGTAAGCGCGCAAATAAATTAAATAACCCTTCCACGGAAGATATCTCGTCACCGTAAATAGTTCAGAATGTATCTTTGAGTGTCAGATAAGATTAGATGAATGAGAGTATTAAAATCAATGGATGAAAATGTGAATAAGTTAGTGTTCATTCAACTGTTTGATTTAATCCTTCGCAGTTCAAGAGTTGCAAGGCTTTCTGGGTAGTACTGTAGTGTTCGAAATTGAAACATTTCAATGTACGCTCGTTGATGCAAATTTCTTTGCATCTGTTTTCTTTTGCGTTTAAAATGCCTGCTGTAAAAACGTTTTTAAAGGGCATTTATTGCTCAAAATAATCCTAAAAGAGACTTAAGGGAATCTGGAAAGTAGCAAGAAGAGTAATAAGGTACAATCATGCTCGAACAATAATAATAACTAGTAGTAATCACAGATAAAAAGAGTGCGTTGTTTGTTACAACAGCTGAAAGAAGAAGTATTGATGTTTGTCGGAAATCTGTTTTGCATTCATTGATCTTATCAACTGATTCAGTTTGACAAGTAGGAAATTAAGTATATCAGATTCCGTAAGGCTTTTAAATATGCAAAGTTAAGATAAGGTTACTTTATAGGCCATGTGTATGACTAGAGTGAACGCGTTTTCGGGATCGGTGAACATTGTGACTAAGGATCTAGGGATTTTGGGAACAAATCATTTTTGAGAATTGTTGTGGTCTTCCTGTGCCAAACGGAAGCATTCGCGACAAATTAAGAAGAACAATGAGGTCAGAGTACAATGACTCGGTTGAGTTCCCGTTTTGTTCAGAAAGGTCGACATCACTTTAGCATTCAAAGCAGCAGGACGACAGCAAAGGTGCTCGGTTTGTCGTTGCTCAGATGCCGACATCGGGCTTTCCATATACTCTTGAAGTAGTAAACACTTCCCTGATAAGACTTTGACAATTAGCAACGATGAACTTTTTAAGAAACATCGCATTAAAGTTTGAAAAAATGAATTGAACTTGCCAATGATGGATGTATTCCCTTCCACTTAAAGAACAGTCCGTTCGGTAACTCGTTGAGAGCCCGCGACAATCTTGGAAAGGTTTTCATCTGAAATAGTTGCGCGCGCAGAGCCCGCGCTCTTGATAAAAAGAAATAGATGCGTGCGCATAGTTCTTTCTTATTTAAAATGGCGCAGATTTTGCACATCGCCCGTCCACCCAAAAAATCTCGATTCTTCACGCCTGCGAAATCACGTGATAGGTGACCACAGGAACTCTGAGATTAGGACTGCGTTCTCCTATAACAATAGATTTACAGCAGATTACAACGAAATGTATTTATCATGGAGGAATGTAGACGTCAATGTAGTGCGCATTGCAATTAATTTGAAATCATTACTGAGCGTAACTTAAAAAGTGAATTTGTAAGAACGCAAACTTTTCGGCCGGTTCGTACGTCGTCTGTATCTTTAAATTTGAAGGCGTTCCAGTGAATCAATGTCAATGAAACTTTGAGATCTTTCACATCGGTAAGCATGCGCAGTGAACGTTTTAAAATAAATCCATCGAGCCGTGCCTGACGAAATATTGGACAGATTATACATAAACCCAGTTGTACAGTCAGCCTTGCTTGATTGCATTCTAGGTAGGAGAACGCAATACTATTCGTGTCGTTTTTTCCCGCGGGTTTTATGATGTCCCGCGGGTATCGATCGCGTTGCCATTCGATTTCAGCGTTTGGACGCCATCTTGGACTGGCACAGATGGCCTCGATCTCATGTGATAATTTTCTCGGCCTCGTTTACACAGAAAAAAAAGACACGTTGAGTGAAATTACTTGAGCAGTGAAAATATTGCTGGCTCAGAGCTCATATTTCATGTGATTTTCTCAATTTTTCTTTTTTCTTTTTTCCTCTTGTAAGAGACGAATCAAACACACTTTACTAATCTTTGATTATTACTAGTCAGTATATATATATTGTCGTGGCCTTGTCCAGGGGATTCTACACCCGACCCGCCTTTTGTGAAAACGGAAGGCCATGGTGACGATGTTGAGTAGCTACTACTGCCGGTTAGCAGAAAAATTCAAATATGTCATGAATGTATTCCCTGTCCATGGGACCCCTTTTACATAATATATTGTAAATTTTACAGTTTTCATAAGCGACAGTCAGTTCCACTTTTTACAAACAATGGGACTACGGTTGGGTCCGGTTGCACCAGAAAAATTATGTTCTCGACAAATAAAACTACCAAAAATATTCTAAATGATCTTAAAATCGAGAAGAAAAGTGACAAAATTTAGGCGTTATGAAATTTCCCCTGATTACAAATATAGGTGGTTTGCACGTTACGTCATGGCGGCCATGTTGGAGCACACCTACAAAAGAATTTTAATGAACCTCTTTTGTTATGTGCTCCAACATGGCCGCCATGGCCTTTGTCATTTGAGTCCCACAGGACTGAAGGTCACGTGAGTGAAAACCATCTATTCTAAACAAGAACTAAACAATATCCAAATCTTGTTTTTTTTATTTTTATGGGAAGTAAACAGTGAAACGGATATTTAACTATTATAGCGCGAAAGCGCGCGTGATATCGCCTAATACTTAGCCGACGAGGCCGTAGGCCGAGTCGGCTAAAATTAGGCGATATCACGCAAGCTTGAGCGCTATAATAGTTTTATAATTCAACACATTGATAACACAAAGCACAGTTTGAAGAGAAAATATCGCCGACAAGCCTTTTATTTAAAAAAAAAGCTTACATATGTTTTAACGCGCGAAACTTGCAACATCACACAGTTCAGGAATGAAAGTGGCGCCTTTGTCAATATTGCGCAAACTTGAACACTATAACTGTTTTATAATTCAACACATTGATAACAAATCACAGTTTCGAGAAAAAAATCATTGAGATATACAACCTTTCATTAAGTAAAAAGGCTAACAACAATATTTTACCTCGGACCATTTCTTAAACGACAAACAGCGAATGCCGAAACTTTTGTCAAGCTAAAATTAATTTAGCGTACACAATCAGTTGAGAGTTCGTCTACTCAAAGAACGGGACAGAGTAGTGACTACAAGAATTAAAACACAGTAAAATGGCATAGAATGTCTTAGTTACAAGTGTTTCGTATCTTAAAAAGTTCAATTCAGAATCAAAACAAATTAAACATGTTAAATTGAACAAACACACGGCTACGAACCTAAACATAGCGGCGAAAAGTCGGAAAGAACTGCAGCGTACAAAAATTCACAGCTAAAGGATACAAGAAACGGTTAAAACATCGTACCTGTAGTTGATTTGGCTTTTTATTCCCTTCCATCAGCACCAAATTTTCAAACATCGAAGTACAAGCTGAGTCGATCAATGTTGTTTGCAAACTTGCTCGTTTTTTAGCTCCTACAGCCGTAATGACGAGATCAGAAACTTTTCTGAGAAAGCATCAAGTCTATGTCATATTCCAGAGGTGATTACCAAAGGAATTTTACGAAAATTGTGCTCCTTCATTCACTCCTTGTCGAGCGGTTAAACTTTGAACCAGTTTTCATTCAGCTACGCCAAGAAACACTGCGACCGCGACAACGCGAAAATTTCGCGCCTTTTTTGTCCTGACCAATCATGTGAACAATATTTTTCTCTTTTCTTTTCTTTTCTTCTCTTTTTTTTTTCTTTTCCCTTTTTTAACTAATAGTTCACGCACTTTTTCGCTCAAAAACACGAAATTGCAGGCAGCAGTCATTTTCACTTTCCTTCAAAATGCCAAATTTACCGCCATCGTTGGTTATACGTCATGTGGACATAACATATATCGATAACTTTTTGACCATATTTGGGCAGTGTATCAATGTGTTGAATTATAATTATCGTTAGTTGTAAACAATGAAAGGAAACTTTCCCTTCGTTATACTCTTAGATTGCAAAACAGTCGGTTTTTCCCTCTTTATCCATGCGAGGTTCGAAGCAAGAGGCGCGAAGCGCCGATCCGCGCTCGAGCCTCACGCGCCCGCAGGGTTAAGCGTCTCTCCCCAGTCTCACTCTACGTATCCACACTCACTCCAGATCTTTTCGGTCGCGCACTTTTTTCGGAGGACTCGCGCAAAAATACGGACTGTTTTGCAGTCTATTTTACTCTGGATACCATTCCTTTATATAGCGACCGACCGTTCTTTTCAAAACTTAAAAAAGATCTACAAAAGCGCTCTTCTATTTTCAGAACGTTTCAAACATTTTTTCTGGTCCGTGCCCACTGCTGTGCACCATTGATTAAAGAACATTTGCACCCTATTTTTGCAACGCACACGTCATAACCTTTTATTAGAGTGATTGTGAGAACTAGTCTGTTTATACTTATCGATCACGAGATTCAAAAGCATGACGGATCAAATTTTGCTCCTGGGCAACCGAGCTCCGTTTATAGTCATCCAGCTCAATTTACCAATCGACGTCGATTACTTATCGAGCTCGAATCGTGGGGTAGTAATCGAGCTCAGTTTCATGAAATCGAGCACGAAACCATCAGTCACCGGGAAAATAGCAATCGAGCTCGAAAACATTTTGAGCTTGATTTGGATCAAATTTTGCTCCTGGGAAACCGACCTCCGTTTATGGTCATCGAGCTCAATTTACCAATCGACGTCGATTACTTATCGAGCTCGAATCGTGGGGTAGTAATCGAGCTCAGTTTCATGAAATCGAGCACGAAACCATCAGTCCATGGG
The DNA here is from genome assembly GCA_024195265.1 of Dendrophyllia cribrosa. Classification (NCBI taxonomy): domain Eukaryota; kingdom Metazoa; phylum Cnidaria; class Anthozoa; order Scleractinia; family Dendrophylliidae; genus Dendrophyllia; species Dendrophyllia cribrosa. Next base: position 32,036,406 of record JAJLRJ010000011.1, on the reverse strand, counting down.
AAAATAGCAATCGAGCTCGAAAACATTTTGAGCTCGATTTGTTAGTGGACTATCCAGTTACCGAGCTCGATTACAAATCAGTCACCGGGAAAATAGCAATCGAGCTCGAAAACATTTTGAGCTCGATTTGTTGGTGGACTATCCAGTTACCGAGCTCGATTACAATCGTGCACCATTGTCCTCATCGTACACGGCCAGTAAACGACGTCAATTAAATTCGAGCTCGAAAGCCGGTGTAGAGACTATTTTTCCGGGGGGGGGGGGAGAAGGAGGTGAATTCGAGCTCGAAAGAACACAGTCCCTAATATGTCAAGTAGCTCGGATTGATTTGGTGTTCAAAAAAAGGGTTCACTTTTTTTCGTAAAATTTTAGTTTTACATCGAACTTTCCCCCCCCCCCCCCATTTTTACATAATTCCGATATAAAAAAAAAGTAACGGCATTAAGGGGTTAAAGTAATTAAATTGGATTTAAATTCAGGAGAAATGTTTTTCAAATTTTTTGTGGTTGAAGTCAACTCTCTCTCTCGGGGGGCTGGGACAAAAAATATATATGTGCATCTCCCGCTCTCCTCCAGTCATTTTTATTTTTTGTCCTTTTCGCCAGACCGTCTTTGTCCGTCCATTAGCCAGGCGGGTGCTTTAGTTACCAGGGTAAAGCAGCATGAACTAAACTGCACATATTTTGGAATTATGTAAAAATGGAAAGAAAGATCGATGTAAAACTAACATTTTATGAAACAAAATGAACCCTTTTGGGAGCTCCCTGTAAATATATTTTTTTAATCGAGGAGTTACTTTTAATATTTAACAACCGCAGTGAACGCCCGACGACTCAATATCTCTTAACTGTTAATGAATATTATAAAAAAGAAATTTCCTCTTATGAGGTCGACCTGTTAAAAACTTTAAGAGAAAACAGCGGGTGTCTTGAATGAATTTCACGAATACTAAGTCAAGATAGTGGTCACTACCTGTCTCCAATTGTATTGAACAAAATTACAAACAATCATACCAACAAAACAAAAACGGTTTCTAATACATACCATAATTATTAATTGCTGAATAATCGCCTGTGTTAGCCCTCTCTTTGTTTCACGACATACTGAGCAAGCCAAGAAAAGGCCTGACCCATATAGGTATGTGACATCATACTGGCAGTGACAACTAGTTAAAAAATAGAGTTGTCCCCTCCTTCCTGATAATTAAAACATTGCATGTGGTGGGCATTCTCTTACAAGGGACTAATATGTCACTGTAGGTTTTGGTTTTAGGTTTTACAATATGAAACTTAGATAAAGGCAAAGAGGTAAACCAAGGCAATGACCTGCAGCCATGTCCAGATTTTTGATCAGTGATGTACATATATGCACATGTGACTGCGGAGTTAAAAGATGGATGACAAAGAGTTCGAATGATTCACAATTTCAATACTTTATTTGTTGCATTTTGCTCCAAAAATAAAAAGTCGATCCTGTATGCGTCAATACCTGATAACCATATAGCACAGGGGTCATTGCTATCAAACGATGCAAGTTTTAATAGACTTGAAAACTATGAAGCAATATAGCACAAGAGAAAATTCAAGTCTGTTTTAAACTTAATTCACTTTAAACTCGCACTGGGCTGCAGGTCAATATAATATACATTATATAATTGTCAATCGAACTACCTGTACTTAAAAAAATGTGATAACAAAAACAAAACACCTGGCCAACACAAAACACACATAGGTCTGGCACAAAACACAGGTCACAGGCCACTTAATACAAACCTGCCTGCTTTTAATATGTAAATAATGTTGTTCTTACCCCTACTAAACACACCATTTAGACTTACCCTAACAGTAATGTCAATCCCAATCCAAACCGCAACCGCATTAAGGTTATGAAAAGCCCTAGGGTAAGCTTAAAGAGGAATGTGACCTGCGTTTTATACCAGCTGCTGGGTGCAGGACATTAAGTAAGAACAATTTTTGACCATTAATGTCTTACTCATTCAGTGACGACTGACACAGTACTCTCATTTCAACAGTTTCTACCTGAAGCTTTTGCTTTCATTGAAATGCAAGCTACAAGTAATAGTTTGATAGATTAGTGTAATCCATGGAAAGAAATCAATAGGATTGTAATATAATATAAAATATGAATTTTTGTTACTGTTACTGTTTATCCGGTTGTTACAATTGTATCATACCTTCATGTTGCTTTTAATGAATATTACGTAAATTGGAATTATATATGAAAACAGACGAGATATTTTTATAAGGGTGATTAGCATTTTAGGATCAATGTAACTATTGTCTATATTATTAAACACTTGGCCCCAAATAAACCCTGATTACCATTATAAATGCCGGGTGGGGTTTATAATATAATTAAACATGCCCAGCTGATTTAACAGATTATTATTGATCAATCTTTATGTACCAATAAAGTACATCTTTCAGTTAAAAAAAGCGGCACGTTCAAAATAATAAAGATTTTAATCAATAAAGATTTTGTGCAATAACTAAGCTTAAATATTTTCAGGTTTAGCTCGGTGTAACAAAATTTTCTTTAATTTTTACCTTTTCGTTACAATAAACTCGCGAGTTTGATGGGTTGTTGCACCGAGGGTGAGCCTTATTTCAATGTTCTTTAGGTCCTAATAACAATATCAAATAGTCGCAGAAGCTCAAAACGTTATTACTTGTAGAAAAAAAGGAATAAAGTTATAAGTTTGTACACTTGACATTATCTCGACTATACTACATGATAAGGGAAGGGATTATGTGTCGCCGCGAAGAACAAACAATGGACACTAGCCATGAAAAGATTTCCGTATAACCCCATACATTTGTTATGCGTAGCGTTCTTAAAAAGCCCAAACAATTGGGACGTATAAAGAAAAACAATAGGTTTACATGTAATACACCTGAATACCGGCACGGCCGGAAATCTTACCTCTTCTATAGATTCTTTACATATCGTTCCTCGATATGTTTTACAAAATACCCGGGAATATAGGGCTTAAATTTGTTTGAACTTTAGTGTGAACAAAAAGGGACAAAAGAAAACTTACCACTTCCCCTTTTCTTGCATCCTTGTGTCTATTTTATAGTTTATAGATTTTCTGGAAGTATAATTCGTTCCCACGCTCGCGCAATAAACTTCAGACCCAGATCCCTCTCCAAATTGCAACGCTACATTCGGAAAAATCAATCCGAGCTCCATTGCTCGAATGCGAGCTCAATAACTTGACATATTAGGGACTGTGTTCTTTCGAGCTCGAATTCACCTCCTTCTCCCCCCCCCCCCCCCCCCCCCCCCCCCCCCCCGGAAAAATAGTCTCTACACCGGCTTTCGAGCTCGAATTTAATCGAGGTCGTTTACTGGCCGTGTACGATGAGGACAATGGTGCACGATTGTAATCGAGCTCGGTAACTGGATAGTCCACCAACAAATCGAGCTCAAAATGTTTTCGAGCTCGATTGCTATTTTCCCGGTGACTGATGGTTTCGTGCTCGATTTCATGAAACTGAGCTCGATTACTACCCCACGATTCGAGCTCGATAAGTAATCGACGTCGATTGGTAAATTGAGCTCGATGACTATAAACGGAGCTCGGTTGCCCAGGAGCAAAATTTGATCCGGTCAATTTACCTTATCGACTCAGTCGATAAAACTAAATTCTCGTGTTTCATCCCCCCACCGACGCAGCACCACAGTTTCTCTAGAAACTAACCCCATACAACGGGAATAGAAGAGAACAGCTTACCATCAGCAGCAGCTAGCGTGAAAACAGTCTCCCTTGCTGAAGAAATGAAAAGCTTACAACTAACAGGCCAAGACGATTCAACTACAAGAGTACTTTCTGACGCGAAAGACAGATTCAAACAAGCTCGCGAGAAAGCAACGGAAGCCTTCTGCAATGAAGCTGATCGCATCATAGCCATGCAGTATCGTGTTATGGCGACACTGGAGAAAGTAGACAATCCCGCGGTCGCATTAGCAACGTGTAGATTGTGCCTTGAAGAACTGCATGCCATGCCAGCGGTGCAGAAAAGCTTCAACGTTCATCTCAAGCAAGGTTTTAAGTCTAGATTCAACAAGGCTGACCGCGAAGAGATAATTCGTTCCGTTTGTCGCATGAATCGAGTCATTTTTTCCGTCACGATCATGATTGGCGGGGGGACGAATATGTCGCAATGGCCTTGTGTTTATTATGGGACGAAGAAAAGGGATCCGCTGCGTGACACACGAGTGACTGAATCACTTCAAGAGCATGGTACAGAGTCTCTGCTTTTAAAACAGTGGTCACTTGTCCAGGAGGGTGAAGAGGAGACGAAGATGGATATGCCGAATTATTGTATCACTACAAACACGCTAGGACAGTTTATTATCGCAGACGATGCTTACTTAAGGAGGCTCGAAAGGGTTTCTTACAGCTTATGAACATGTCAGAACAATTAAACATTAAAATTTTATGGTTTTAGTCTCTGAAACAAATTGTAGATAAGCTTATGACATGGTTGCTTAAGTTTCCTTCAAGACCATTTATGACGTCATATCTGTTGTCATGGTAACTATAACCCTCCAAAGAGATACCCCTCAAAAGTCAGTTTTTTTTAATCTATCTTTAATACTAACTCGGTGACCTATGTTTTTTATAAGCGTTTTTAAAAGTTTGCAATATTCCTCACCTCCTGTGTAAATTTGAAAAAAATCTGTATTGGGGAAATCGAGATAAATCGAAAAAGGCCTTTTAAAGATTTAAAAAAATTCCACTGTACAGTTTTTTTCCAAAATGTCTCAAATGTTAGATAAAGTTGAATGCTACTTGCATGAAAAATTTCAACATAGGTCACCGAGCAAAGTTTTGAGATAAAGAGGAATATTTTATGCACGATTTATTTCCGGTTCGCGCGATTTTACGCAGTATTTTTATTTCCGGTGAGCTGCGCGCGCTACTTTTTGATAGGAAAATCAGCTGACGTATGCGTCAAAGCATGACGAGTGCACGTCGCGCGCGCACGCAGCTGAAAACCCTTTCGAGCCTCCTTAAGATATTTTGACAGCAGTGGTCAGCACCTGTGCTCTTACAGTTTCGGTAAGATGCCTGGTGATTGGCACACTCAAGATATAGCTACTGACCGAAAAAATAACGTGTTTTTATTGGTCAACCGTAGCAGTCAACAGAAGGATTTGAACGCCCGTAACTTAAGTACCGTGTACTTGTGTGATGAGCATTTCAATCTGCAACACGAGTTTCAACTGAAAGAAGGGTCTCGTGGTTCATTAATTACAGTGAGTGACAAAAACAAAGTGTTTGTGGTGGTGGAAGAATCAAACGCACAGGAGGTGCAGGTGTACGATACAAAGGGACTGTATATAAACAGCTTTGGAAAGGGAACATTAAACAATACATTGGCCATAACCGCCACTAAGTCAGCGGAGTGTGAGATTATGTTAATGCATTGCAATCTCGATGAAAAGACAGAACTCATGTTCATTGAACAGGCAGATCACCTTTCGCGGTTAAAATGGCCCTATTTGAGCAATTGTTCGAGTTCTATGGCTTATCACCGTGTAACGGACCATATTTTCGTTCTGTATGTGGATTATTGCCTTTATGGCTATCCACGACAGCTCCGTATCTTTACCAAAGATGGTACGGCAGTTCGCCATATTCATCTGCCATCAGCATCACTGGAATATCGCTATGAAAAGCCACTAAAAACAACAGTGACTAATGAAGGACTTGTCGTCATGTGCGCCGTTGACAAGAGAACTTACAAAAGGATGATCATCATTCTGTAATGTTGAACTTTATGGACTTTGACTCTGTAACAGTCTTGTATAAAATTTTATTCTCCGTCTAAATCTTGAAGTCTACACAGTTCCTAAGGGGACCTATACTAAATTATCTCAATAAATCTTTAAAATACTGCTTTGGTAAGGCTGTAAAAATTGAAATCAACACGGTAGTTTATTTATAACTTAAAATTCTATTTTCATCAGTTGTAAAAGCCCTTTATAGGCCAATTTCGATAAATTAAAATTATAACTTGACACCGCCCAGGCTTAGGGGATTAAAGGGATAGTTTCACGGTTCGGCGCATGTGCACAGATTAAAATGCTTTATTCGCTTTCTTACAAATTTTATCGGTTAAAAAAACACTCACATTTACTTCAATAATCACACACTAATTAGTCCAAACGAAGCCAAGGATGACCAAAATTCACAGAAAATTTTAACAGATTACACCGACAGTCAACACTGAATAAAACCTTTGACCTGAAGGATTTATTCTACGCTCTAGTGGCTTTTATGGCGCATAATCATCCATTCAATCAGCTGACTGACCGCGACATTTTCACAGGCAAATTTCCCGCCAGAGTTATTTACTCGCTTCCAATTGGTTTAAACAATGAGGGTTACGTCATAGCTTGCACATGCGCCGAACCGTGAAACCCTCCCTTTAAAACAATACAAGTTCATTATTCATCCCTGAACCTCGATGTGAGTTCTTTTGTTTTATTCCCCTAAGCCTTGGAGCCAAGTAGGAGTTTTAGTATATTGAAGTAGGCCTATTTTACCTAATTTTACCTTACTTTTTAGGGCTTGTTTGATAACCGATACACTCATTACATTAGCACAGCAAACTACTCAAACAGGGGATGGTAAGCCTGTGATCTATTCCTTCTATCAACAAACAAGCAGTAGCCTCGCAGCTCTAAACAAGATCGCTTCGCATTGGTTACAGGAAACAATAAAATGTCATTGTGCACCATTGTTTAGTAAGAGCTGCGAGCTTACCCCAAACAAGCTAAGGCCGCATTTTATGCCATCCTTCCCTTAAACACCTGTAACTGTAACTGTAACTGTAAATCTTTATTTAAACACGGTAAAATCATCAGGAAACCTAACCTAGCAATCTAACTAGCCTAAACAAATTACAAAGCTAACTACAACTAATCTAAATAAACCTGTTTTTCATGAATGCCGTGTGTAGTTTACATTAAAAATTCAGATAAGCTGATCGTTTAAATTGACCTAGAGATTCCATTTCTCTCATATGACAGGGTAGGCTGTTCCACAGAACTGCTCCGCTATAACTAAAGCTGTTTTTCATGTAATTAGTTCGTGGGAACGGGACGACTAGTTTGTTATCAGAGTCCCTCAGGGAATAGCGCATTTCATTTCGTTTAACAAATTTAGAGGACAGGTATTCGGGAACAAGACCATTTAAACACTTGTAAACCATTAAGATTTTCTGTATTTGAAACTGTGTGATCAAATCTTTCCAATCGAGTTGTCTAATTAGGCAGTTGGCGCCCGCGTCATAGCTAGACATTCATTTATTTGACTGTTTTTTACAACCACATAGTTAAGTTCACAAAGCTGAAGCCATACTTTAATCCCAAGTTTGACTTAATATTATATCAGTGAAAAATATTATATAAAAGTCGTGACCATTTCACCGCATATCTTAACTTAAATTTCTGTAGTTAATTTTTAATTTATAAATGCCATACTTTAATCCCAAGTTTGACTTAAAGGGGCTATGTCGCAAGGTGAGTCTGCGCAATGAGTTCCTGTCATGTGACGTCACCTGACGTCACACATGTCAAATTTATATTGTTCCTTCCCGGATCGCGGCAAGTTTTATCGCGCTTGTACTCGTGTCGAACCACGCGAGGTAAACAAACACACGATCGATTTCGCTTTTAAATTCCTCCCCAACTTCCACCACTACTGGAAGACATCGAATTTTTCGAAGGTACGACTAACAAATCGCAGAAATAATTTAACAAAAATCTAGCCAAGTAAATACTCTAACTAATTTGTAAACTTGAGTTCTATCCTTCCAGGCAATACGACGGGATGGAACGGATTACAGCGAATTCGACAGTAATGGCCGCCAACTTGATAAAAAGCCACCGGACGTTTTTCAAGTTGTTAGTACCCAGTACTCGCCCGCCATCCTCGCGACATAGCCCCTTTAATATTATATCAGTGTAAATATTATGTAAAAGTCGTGACGATTTCACCGCATATCTTAACTTAAATTTCTGTAGTATTTTTAATTTATCAATGCTGTCCTTGGTAAGAGTTAATACCATAATTTACATGTGACTTTTAATTCGCGTAAGTTGTCAATTTATTATGTAAACAGTATTGTAGTTTATTTAGTAATATTGACACTTGTTATTTCATTGTCAATAAAACAATGTTTGTTATGCAAAAACTACTTTAATATTAATCCCAACAACAAAAAACAACAAAAGTCTTTATTAGTTAATTATTATATAATTTACAAGACAAGCTGCAGGTAACAAAAGCTTAGGGGCCGACCATTTGACTTTTGTGGGGGTGGGGGGGGGGGGGGGGGGGGGGGGGGGGGGGGGGGGTGGGGTTCGGTGATTTCAGAAAAAAATATCCTGCAGACTCATCTTGAGGGAAAAAGATATCTTGCATGGAAATACCTTGTGAAATAAAATTTCTACACTGATCTTGAGCAAGAAAAAAAAAATCCTAACGAGGTCTTTTCATGCCAATGCATTGGAATTTGTTTGGCACCTTCTGTACGCTTTGTAAATTAAAGCACAGTCAAATGACTAACATTGTGTTGTATACAGCTATTTCAATTAACGTTGTCAGATGGTAATTGGGCATTGGGAAGCTATTGTTTGGGGGTCACTCAAGCAAAGCATTGCATTGTGTTCCGTATGCCTACATGCCAATGCCCAATTACCATCCGACAACGTTAATTGAAATAGCTGTATATATTGCAGCTAAAATCCATTCTCAGGTTAAACCAGAATTTCCTTTGTCTCCTAGCCACTATCTATTCATGATTAGGGTTAGGATGAAATCAGTTTGAAAACTGCTTGAACCTCAGAGACCAGTTTTTACCTACGGCACATATAATGCTGGCTTTGAAGGAATGATCGTTGTCTGTCTTTATAGAGTGTTTTCACTCACGTGGTCTGCAGCTATGCTAATTTATTTGAACAAAACAAAGTGTTTGCATTACAAAAGAGTTCAATCTCCACTGGATTATCTTGGGACACCAATATTGCCGCCGTTTTATTATTTTGGGACACCAACATGGCCGCCGTGACTACGGAGCCCGCTAAGTGCCATCCAAGTGTCCCAAATAACACTTAATTTTTTTTTCGCGACTTTTTTTCGCGACCTTTTTTTCGCGACTTTTTTTCGCGAATTTTTTTCGCCACTTTTTTTCACGACTTTTTTTCCCGACTTTTTTTCCCGACTGTTTTTCGCGACTTGTTTGCGGGCTCAAAGACAATGTATAAGTAAGTAGTTAGTTGAAACTCGGTCAAGGCATCGTCTGAAACGAAGACAATATAGAAGCAAAGGTCCCAATTACATTTGGCATACAGATGGTTATGATAAATTGAAACCGTTTGGTTTCTGTATTCACGGCTGTATCGACGGGTACAGTCGGCGTATTCTTTGGCTGGAGGTAGGAGTAACCAACAATGACCCAGACATCACGGCGGCCTACTTTTTGGACTGTATTCGTTCCGTTGTGGGTGTACCACGTATTATGCGTGCCACTCTAGTAAGAGCTAAGCTATAAAGGCTTCAAGACCAATCTATATGCAAACTGCAGGAGTCGTGCAGGCTCGTCAACACTTTTTAACTCCGCACATCACATCCCCCCCCCCCCCCCCCCCCCCCCCCCCCCCCCCCCCCCCCCCCCCCCCCCCCCCCCCCCCCCCCCCCCCCCCCCCCCCCCCTCCTCAAAAGTCAAATGGTCGGCCCCTTATCACGGCAGGCCAGTCAAATTAATTAAGTAATTTTTTTATATAGAAATCGCTACATACACTTCGATAAAAAATAAATAAAAGCACACGTTAAAGCAACAGATCTAGACCACTGAGCAATGACTAATCACTATCGTCACAGATAGCTCTATCTTGGAGCAAATAAAGTAAAGGCTAAACTGTACAATACCTGGCCACTTATTTGCATCTCGTTGAATACGAATGGATCCTTTTGTTTTCATATAACTCGTTCTGTTAAACGTTTAGGCATAAATAAGTGGCCGGGTATTCTAAAATTGCTCCAAAGTAAATACCAAACAATGAGTACCAACTGGTGAAAAGCGAGGGAAAAGTCCATTGCTGAATTTAGTTTTGCCCCTGATTGGTCCTTAAATCAGCATATCTGCTCTGATTGGCTAGAAGAAATTGCACGAATTGAATGAAAAAAAAAATACGTTTTCATTCACAAATGAAAACTCATTCTGTCAATACTTGAGGAGATCACATCCATTCCTGCATGGATATATACGCTGTTTCGCGATAGGAACTTAGTGCTCGCAAGCGGTCGGCGCAAGATATCCGGATAATTATTTTTTCTGTGAGTTAATGCAAGATTAAATATTCGCATAATATTTGCGTCCAATGCAACCTGGAGACTCTGCAGTTTTTAACCAATGAGATCTCGCCGTGCTGGAAATGTATGCATTTGGTTTTTAGCATGACGGATCAACAGAAATCGAATGAGAGGATGATATTGAAAATTTGACGAAAAACGATTGAATTGTGCTCGAGATGGATAAAACAAAAAGTTGCTATGGTGGAAATATTGGAATGCACTTCATGAAAAATCGACAAAAATGTTTGATTGCAAATTGTGAAAGATTGTGAAAGGCCCGGATTTTTCTCAGCGAATCAATACTGGATGAAAAATAATCCAGTAACGATAGACGAAAAATGGGCTCAAAATGAAACAAATTGCAACAGAAGATGTTTTAACGGTTTTAGACAGAAAATGTTATTGTGAAGAACATATCCAAAATCGCAAAAAATCCCTTGAAGGGAAAGTGCTAAAATTTCCACTTTAAAAACGCTTTAAAAAGACTCAAGTTTTTGCAGCATGAAAACGAGGCTCAGCCTAAAATGTCAAAGCTTTTTTCGGAAAACCTAAATATATTACATCCATCTTTCTCAATACCCATTACAAAAAGAGATAAATGTATGAATTTATTATATATATATATATTATACCGACGTTTTGGCAATGCCGAAATTAAAGAACGGTTTTCTCTTGATATTTTTGTACCCTGAAGAAGGCAGCATTACCGAAACGTCGGTACAACAATAGACCAATTCCGATATATTAAAATTCATACTTGGCTCCGAGGCTTAGGGGAATAAAACAAAAGAAATCACATCGAGGTTCAGGGATGAATAATTTATTTCTTTTGTTTTATTCCCCTAAGCCTCGGAGCCAAGTATGAATTTTAATATATCGGAATTGGTCTATTATATGAACAGCGTCGGAATTTATCAATATTTTTCATTTTAGCATTTATGCAAATTACGACACTCGTAGGTGATGATACAGATCTTATTGTATTGCTCTGTTATTACTACAGTGTGACGAGCTGTGACCTTGTCTTCAAACCAGAGCCAAAGGCTAACACAAGACGACGTGTCTGGGCGATGAAGCGAGTGAAGACCAAACTAGGAGAGGACGTTTGCGCCAACATTTTCTTCATTCATGCACTTCATGGGTGTGACACCACTTCCCGCATCTTCGGCATTGGTAAGGGTGCCGCTCTTAAGAAATTTATCGACTGCTCGTATTTCCGGGAGCAAGCCAGTATTCAATGGTACTGGAGCCTCAGGTGCACCTGCCGCAAGAACGGCTTCGAGTGTTCTCCCGCATGTGGCCAGTGCAAGGGTGGTAGCTGTACCAATTCTACCGTGCACGAGGTTGAAGATGACGACCAATAATTGGCGCTTTGATTGCTGCTTCAGTATCACTCCCTAAAAACGAATTCATTCGAATTTCTTCTCAGATTAATTAAGTGACTTGGCGAAATGGCGAAAAGCATTTTCCCGAATTAAACAACGGGGCTTGAGAGTACAAATAAATTGTTGTTTGTTGTAAATAGAAACTGTCCAACGTCAGCCAACTAAAAAATAGCTTTTCATTGAGGAAACGATTAGCATGTTGTAGACATTACGAGTAGAGAAAATATACCTTTTTTTTCTAAAATGACCGCCGCTGTTTGAGAATTCCAAGAATGGTACATGACGTCTCTTATTTAGAGAGACAAGGGATAGGAATGATGTTTGATGCCATTGTAGTAATATACATGAGAAAAAAAATTGCAAGAATACGGCCATTTATGAAAGAAATAAAGCGACTTCCGGTTTCAGCCTCGTTTCCATGTTACGCCAGAGAGAGCATTTGAAGCTCCTTAAAGAAATGCAATTTTGAAGGTGTTCCCGTACTCCGATTTTTTGCGATTTTTTTGTGGTAACTCTACGGACTCTTTGGAACAATGTTAAGAAGAAAAACCTTCTGTTGCAATTTGTTTCACTTTGACCGGTAAGTTTACTGGACTAAAACGGCAGGTATTTTTTGCAGAGTGCAGGGTGCAGGTTAAAAATATTGATTTATTAATGACCGCTGACACCTAAGAGGTCGTAGACCTGCCGTGACTGTTACATGACGTAGTTTACCGCCTATTTGAACTAGTCCAGGAGTCTCAGTGTAGAGATAGACAAAAGAAATTAAAAGTCAAGTTTGTTTAGAAAATGAATATAAAAAATTGAGATTAAATAAATTAAATTACATTTTGTTCGGGCTAGCGAACTAATCACGAAAACAAGCTCGGTGAGACTGGAGCAAGCGAACGAGCCGAGGACAAACTCGGGGAGACTTGCCTCTTTTTAGTCCTCCCGCCTCTACTCGCATTACTTGCGCTCGCTCGCTCGCTCGATCGATCACTGATCGATCGCCGATCGTGTGATTTGCTCGCCTGCTCGTCTATCCACAGAGGGACTGCTAGAAGTCTACCCTCAATATGGAAAGCGAAACATATCCTTGCAAGGATAATGGGGGTTTTCCCTTTATAGAAGTGTTGACGTTGCACATTCCACGTAATGACATTCGTCCATTTAAAGAGAAAATAAAGAATCCAATACAAACGTTTATTTAAGCGGCTTTCGATTTCTCTTATAATTACTTGGACAAAAGTTTATATCATTTAAAACTATTCCATTAAACACCTTAGTTTTTAAACATTATAATGAGGAAGGAAATGACTACTACGTAGGATTCCATTGTGAATAAACTAACAATACTAAGGGTTTTCTTGTCTCAACGGATTTTTCGCTATAGATGGAAACAAAGAAAGCGAGACCATTCCTTATATAGCTACCGATCTTTCCCTACATAATATGTCCTTGTTCAAAACTGAGAAGTGATCTAAAGAAGAACGATCAGTCAGTCGGTCTTTGTTCTGATTTTTAAATGCATGTGCTATTTTTGCAGCCCATACGTCATAACCTTTGTTAAGGTCTATTTATATTTATCGATAACGAGATATCAAAAGCATGATTGGTAGGCAACAGACAAATAGTGGGGCGGATATGTGCAGAATTTTCCCCGAATTGTTCATTTGGTGTTAAAATCACCATATTTTCAGGAATGATAGATTTTTTTATACCTGTGAATATCTGATATAGTGCCATCGAAAAATTTTTTGCTTAGGCGAGTTTTACAGCTTTTTCCAAAATTTCCGCCATCTTGACCGGAAGTGAAATGCGGTATAAGCGGAAGTGCCTTTTTATCTTATTTAACTACTTCCAATGTTGAATAAAATGAATCCTAATAATTTTTGCCTATATTCTGAACAATTATGGCGGAAAATAATACGTTACACACAACTGGTATGCTTAAATAAAAGTAATTTTACCAAACCGGAAGTGAAATTGTATTCAACCGGAAGTCATATTGTTGTCAACTGGTAACAAGAATGCCTTTATGTTTATCTAAGATGATGAAGTTGTTTTGTTTTTATGATATACCGAGTATTTCATAGCAACTGATAAAATACCCAGAATGCTCCAGTGCATTACCCAGAATGCTTTATAATTTGCACATCAGACCCGCCATCTTGGTTCAGCCATGTTTATGACTTCTCGTGCTAACTGTAAGTATCCACTTCTTTTAAGCGGAAAAACACGATATATACACATTACGATAACAACTGGTTAATCTTCTTTAAAAAAATCATCTTTATGGCAGTCATAGCTCTCGATTAATGTAATTAGTGATGACTCGATCGGACTTCAGTTTCCACGAAACAAAATGTGATACAATGGACATTTTTGTCCGGGAAATATAGTGTCGCGTTGTTGAACGTTTTTGTTAGGTTATATTTTTTTAGCTGTTATTATTGTGAGACAATATAGTCTGTTGTAGCTTGAATTTTTATTCGCAAATTTAAAGTATAAATTCTTTTAAGTACAAATGTGATCTCGAGTTAATACGTTATGCCTATTATACAGGCACCAAATGCAAGAAAGGGTTGTGTATATACAAGAAGCTTGTTATTTTTAGGTGTCACCCTAGTCTGAAGGTGATATAGAACTGCATCATATACACAATGCATTAACTCTCGAGATAGCATGGCCTTCTAGATAGCAATGGCTTATATAAATAGTTTTAATGTACAATAAAGAAACAACAAATTGATTTTCAGTGAGACAGCCGAATGGATTATGGCAGTAAAACACCAGGAACAACTGATCCAAAGACCAACTGGCAGCTCTGTGCTATTTGCCAAAATGTCACCAGTGAGGCATTGCAATGTCCTGCTGATACAAAACGCCCAGATGTGGGAGCAGGCTACAAAACCCTGGCAACCAACATAGAGAAGTTTGCAAAGCTGGGATGCATGCCAAAAGAATTATCGCTTTCCCGATTAGACGAAGGCAAAGGAATTGATGAGACATTTCTGGCAAACAGGGCACGTTGGCATAGAAGTTGCTATGCCCTTTTCAATTCAACCAAGCTAAAAAGAGCTGAAAAGAGGCATTCAACGCAACAAGAGATCCTAGTTGGCGGGAAGTTTACACGATCAAATGCTGCTGTTTGCGCACAAAATACAATTCCTGCCTGTTTTATATGCGAAGAGAGTGATGACCGAATTCTTCATAATGTATCCACCCTCGGATTAGATGATAGAGTACGGGAATGTGCATCACTTCTTAACGATGAAAAGTTGTTGGCAAAGTTAAGTGGAGGGGATCTCATCGCTCTTGAGGCTAAGTACCATACTCAATGCCTTTCTACGCTGTACAGGAAAGCACAATATGCAAAGGAAGAGGGCGAAGAGAGCGAACAGCCCCGTCATCGTCTCGATGGAATCGCTCTAGCAGAACTGGTGTCGTACATAGAAGATTTTAGAATAGGTAGTGAAGAGTTACCCACGTTTAAACTTGCCGATCTCGCAAAAAAGTACCAATCCTGTTTGCAAAGACTCGGTTGTGACGCAGTGACACGTGTTAACACTTCACGACTCAAAGAGCGCCTTGTTTTACAAATTCCTGGTCTTCAGGCTTACAAAGAAGGGCGCGATGTGTACTTGGCTTTCAGTGCTGATGTCGGATTTGCACTGCATAGAGCACATGAAGAAGACTGCGATGAAGAGGCCATGCACCTTGCCAAGACAGCTGCGATTGTCCGTAAAGATATGCTTGCAAGTAAATACACCTTTGCAGGATCCTTTGAGCCTAACTGCCAGGCAGAATCTGTCCCAGCTTCACTGATGTCTCTTGTTAAGATGATCCTGTATGGTCCAAATATTGACGAACAGGCATGTAGTTCAGGAAAAGTACAAGCAGCACTTACCATCTCACAGCTTCTGCAGTACAACACCCGTGTTCGTTGTCGTGACAGAGAAGTAAAGAGGGAGCGGAGAAGCAAATTTCGTGAGACACCCCTTCCTATATACATAGGAGTATCTGTTCACGCTAAGACACGCAGCCGTGAGCTTGTTGAGTCATTACACGACCTAGGGATCAGTGTTTCCTATGACAGAGTGTTGGCGATTTCCACAGATCTGGGGAACGAAGTTTGCCGACGCTACATAGAAGAAGGTGCAGTATGTCCATCCAATCTTCGCCTACATTTATTTACAACGGCGGCTGTCGACAATATTGACCATAATCCCTCTTCAACAACCGCACAAGACTCATTTCATGGGACTGGCATATCTTTATTTCAGCAACCCACTGCAGAAAACCCTGGAACAACAAGAGCACCTATTGATATATCACATGCAGCAGCCAACACGAAGTCAGTCCGCGAGTTACCAGAAGCTTATACTGAAGTTGCACCAGTTATTGCCCCAACCAAGAATCCACAGGTTTCAGCAACCAACATAAACATACAACCTGACGGAAGATCCTGTGATCGTGGTTTGAAAGATGAGATAAGATGGCTTGAGAATTCCAGTAACGTTATATGTAATCAGGAGGGCTTGAAAGAAGAGGAAGTAGTTTCTTGGGGGGCGTTCCACTCTCGTGACCCGCAACACAGCTTGCCCAGTTCATCTGCGTTATCAGGCTTGTTACCACTGTTCCCTGATCAAGCCAAGTCCATTGCTATGATAAAACATGCTATGGATGTGATCAAGCTCTCTGTAAACCATCTAAATCCTGGACAAGTTCCGGTAATCGCCTTCGATCAGCCACTATTTGCTGTTGCAAAAGAAATTCAGTGGAACTGGAGCGATACCTACGGTGAAGATAAATTCGTGGTTATGTTTGGTGGCCTGCATATAGAGATGGTGTTTCTAAAGGTGATAGGAGAATGGCTGGAAGGTAGTGGATGGAACACTGCGTTGGCTGATGCAAACGTTGCGTCTCCCGGAACAGCAGACTCCTTTGTCAAAGCTTCAAGTGTCACGCGTTCCCGTCGGGCCCATCAGGTGACAGCCTGCTGTTTATTCTTGCTGATCCAGAAGGCGTTCGCGAAGTACAAAGAAGGAGTAGTCAACGAAGATGACATGTCCTTTGACTGTTGGTGTACTCAGCAAGTTTCTGCATTTCCTCAGTTTCAGTACTGGTACACAGCCCTACAGCTTGAGCTCCTGCTTCTTGTTTTTCTCAAGTCGCTTCGTGCAGCTGACTTCCACCTCTATGTTGATGCACTCTCGAAGATGTTACCATGGCTTTTCGCAATGAATCACAGCAACTATGCTCGTTGGCTACCAATCCATCTACGTGACATGCGCGAACTTGATCAGAAGGCTCCAGATGTTGCTTCACAGTTCAAGAAAGGGCTCTTCACCGTGAGCAAAACGCCAAAGCAATTTTCAGCAATAGCCATCGACCAAGCACATGAACAGAATAATGCCATGGTGAAGGGAGACGGAGGAGCTGTTGGCTTGACGGAAAATCCAAACGCTCTGCGCAGATGGATGTTATCTGGCCCAGAGATGGCAAGGCTGGTTAATGAGTTCGAGGCAGGCATGAATCCTAACACAGAATCAGTGGAGAACTCAAAGCATCACGAAGATCACAAAAGTTGTCAGGCCTCATTCCATCAAGATGTCAAATCCCTCGTTGCAGTTGTTGAAGAGATGGGAAATCCTTTCCAAGAAGAATCTGGCGATCTCATTGTACTTGACACCAAGGTAGTTGCAGAGGAATCAGCAGTAGCCAGGATGCGCCAGATTGAATCTGAAGGAAGAAAGCAGTGTGAGATGTTCATTTCTGAACGACTTGTTGATAGGAAGAAGCCATTAGGTGACACCATACCAAGAAACAAGATCAGCTTCTTTGAGACGTCTTCAAAGAAACCATCAAAAGCAAGCCAGCAGTTAACCTCAATGAAGAGAGACTGCTCCCTCTTCTCCAGGCTGTATATTTCATGCCAGACCCGAAATGGTGATCTAAATGAGTTTTTCAGGCATGAGAACCAAGGCTGTCCGCCGGCGTTATCAGACCAGGGGAATCTGCGTCTTCCAAAGAAGAAGTCGGAGCTGACGGAACACCTTCAAGCACTCACTTCACCACAAAGCCAGATGCCAAAGAATTTAGACGCCCTTATCATCGATGGAGCGGCAGTTGTAAATATGATCCAACCCGGAAATGAACGAACTTTTTCAGGGTATTCTCTAGATTCTTTCATTCCATACATCAGAGCACAACTTAACCACGTCAACCGACTAGATATTGTGTGGGATGAATACCTAGAGAATAGCCTGAAATTGACAACTCGATGTCAGCGTGGTTCTGGTGTGCGACAACGTGTAGCAGCTGAAAACAAGCTTCCGCGCAACTGGAAAGAGTTCTTAAGGGTCGACAAAAACAAGGAAGAACTGTTTAAGTATCTCGCCCAAAGTGTAACATCAATCGAAGTCGAGAAGCAGATAATCTCAACCTGTGGCGAGCAGGTCTTGAGCACCATCCCCATTTCACGCGACAACATTGGTAGACTAGCCCCTTGCACTCATGAAGAAGCTGACACAAGGATGCTTCTTCATGCAGCGGATGCGGTGTCTTGTGGTCATACCAGGATCCTTCTGCGTACAGTTGACACTGATGTCCTTGTTTTGGCCGTTGCCTTTTTTTTAAAAATTGGAAGAGCTTCAAGGGAGAGTTGTGGAACTTTGGGTTGGGTTTGGCGTAGGCAAACACCTTCGCTATATTCCTGCCCATGAAATCTCCAGAAAACTAGGCCCTCGAGTCTCAAGTGCACTCCCATTTTTTCACGCCTTCACTGGCTGTGATACAGTCTCGTGTTTTATTGGAAGAGGAAAGAAGACAGCAATGGACGCATGGAACAGTTTTCCAGAGGCCACCACCGCCTTTCTCACTTTAGGAAGTACACCCCCTGAAGTCGACGAAACGAGCATGGCGACCCTTGGGTGCTTTGTAGTTTTACTGTATGAGAGGACAAGTGGAGAAAAAACGGTGAATGACGCACGTAAGCACCTGTTTGTAAAGAAGGGCAGACAGTTTGACAGCATCCCACCAACAAGAGCAGCCCTACTGGAGCATTCCAAACGTGCCGTTTTCCAAGCAGGATACATCTGGGCTCAGTCTCTCACTCCAAACCCTACACTGCCAAGTCCACAAGACTGGGGTTGGACCTTAGATGGAGGTTTGTGGAGGCCTTTCTGGACGTCACTGCCAGATGTGATGGGCTCCTGCCAGGAACTTGTTCGGTGTGGCTGCACGAAAGGCTGCCGAAGGAAGTGCTCTTGTGTGAAGGCTTCTCTGCGCTGCACGGCCCTCTGTAGATGTCCTGATGAGTGTGACAACAGATGAACTCCTCGGTTTGAATGACTAACATGTATGTTACTTATTGAACTTACCATTTGCGAGTTCCTAATGTAGATATGTTGAGAAGAACTGCTGAGTGTTCAATGTTTATATGCCAAATGCATCCTTTAGCCTAACATTAAAGTATTAACGGCAGGATAGCCAGAATGTATACCGCTCTTTAAAATGTGTCGCAGTTTGCAGTTTACAAATTCTTAGTCAATCAGAAATTAAGCAGTTTATTCTTTGTGAAAAACTAAAAGTAACTTAAACTGTACAAGAAAGAAAAAACGCAGGATAGCAACCAGTTACGAACTAAAGAGATGTGGATATCATAGATGCCCCGATAAGTACTACAACAGCAGTGTCTTTCAAAGTTTGAATGACTTAATATGTTTCTTACTAGACTTGCCGTTTGTGAGTTCTTGGGATGTTAATATGTGAAACGTATCAATTAACCTAACATAAAAGTTATAACGGCAGGATAGACAGAATGTATGTTACAAAAGTGACACTAGTATGAAGAGAAAGCATACCGCGATTTAAAATGTCTGCAGACTGTTGCAGATTCTTAGTCTATCAGTAATTAAGCAGTTTATTCTTCAAAGAAATGTAACAAAAAGAATCTGACACTGTATCACAAGAAATATACATGTAAAAGCAAAATATTATTGGTAGACAGTAAATGTTATTTTAACACAAGATACGTCGCCACTTCCGGTTGAATATGGCATTCATTAAAGTTTATTACCTAATTGCATTTCTCTTGTGTTTTTTGGACTCAACATTTAATTTCGAGTTAACCTCGATCACGTGCTTCCTACGTTACCGTTTTTAAGACAAACACTCAAATATTTATAGCTTTTATATTAAGTTGCGATTCCACTTCCGGTTCAAGATGGCGGCCATTTTGAAACATCCTCTTAACTCGGCTCAGATGAAATTTTTGTGGAGGCACTATATCAACTTTTCATTGACACGTTAAAAGCTACCTTTCCGCCAAATTTCATGCTTTTAACAGAAAGTGAACAATTCCAGCACATATCCGCCCCACTAAAAGAGTCTTTTGAGCTTGAGAGACTTCACTCAATCCGCTTCACTTGACCTTGTGTCTACATTTCGAAATCTGCAGATATTTTGGAAACTCTGTTCTTCTTTTTAACGCCACTATTAAACTCAGTGTACGATACACAGTTTCATCGTCTCGTTGATTCAGTCATGGCTTCAACTGTGGCAGCTGTGTTAAAAGTCACTATAGGCTTGCTAATAAAGAAAGGCCGAGATTTGGCAGCGGATAAACTGAAGGAAGGCGATGTAACCGAAGAAAAATTTCGCAACTTAATCGTAAGAGAAATCGACGACATTAAGTCGAAGCTGGACGGACTAGCACGAACAAACTTACTGGCAAGTATCAGCTTTTTCAAGGAAGGTCTCGTTTACATCTACAAAGTGTTGGACTCAGTGAAACCTGACGAGGAAGACGGTACATTAACAGCACAAGGAGCAACAGGAATAGAAGAGAAGAACAGCTTACGATCACCGGAAGCTAGCTTGAAAACAGTTTGCTTTGCTGAAGCTGAAATGAAAAACTTACAACCAACAGACCAAACTGATTCAAACACAACAGCACTTGTTGACGCGAAAGACAGATTCAAACTGGCACAAGGAACAATGGGACCAGAGAGGATAAACTTTCGAAAAACAGTCTGCCTTGCGGAAGAAATGGGAAGCTCAGTTCAACTATCCGGCCAGGATGATTCAACTACAAGAGCACTTTCTGACGCGAAAGACAGATTCAAGCAAGCTCGCGAGAAAGCAACGGAATCCTTCTGCAATGAAGCTTTAAGCACGGCTGATCGCATCTTAGCCATGCAGTATCGTGTTATGGCGACACTACTGGAGAAAGTAGACAATCCCGCGGACGCATTATAAGCGTGTAGATTGTGCCTTGAAGAACTGCATGCCATGCCAGCGGTGCAGAAAAGCTTCAACGTTCAGCTCACGCACGGGTTTATGTCTAGGTTCAACAAGGCTGAACGTGAGGAAATTATTAGCTCGGTCTGTCGCGTGAACCGAGTCGTTTATTTTGTCGCGCAAATGTTCACCGGATGCGTGAATCTCGCGCTCTGGCCTTGTGTTAATAATAAGGAAGAACAAGTTGATCCATTGCGTGATGCAAGAGTGACTGAATCGCTCCGAGAGTTTTACATGGAGCAACCCCTTTTAAAATCATGGTCACTTAGCTATGAGAGTGAAGAGGAAATGTCGGACAACATGCACTGTTGTATCACTGCGAACTCGCTGGGGCAGTTTGTTATCGCGGACGTGGACAGTGAAGGTCCACACTTAAAAGTAGTTGACCGAAGTGGTAAGCACCTGTACGGCTGCCGTCTTCAGCTTCCGCTGAATGAGATGGGTTGTCGATTTCTTATGTGTAGCATAAGCGATGTAGCTATAGACCAAGATAATCGCGTTTTCTTATTAATGAGTTGGCAAAATCTAAATGAGAATGATGACGATGGTCAGAAGGATTGGAGTACCGTATGTTTGTTTGACCAACACGCGAACCTGCAACACGAGTTTAGTCTGAAAGAAGGACCTCGTGGTGCGCTTATTACTGTGAGTGACAACAACAAAGTGTTCGTGGCGGTGGGAATTTGTACATCACTTGTATTAAAAGTGGAAGAAATACAGGTTTACGATACAAATGGAATGTTTGCAAGCAGCTTTGGAATGGAAACACTGAAAAAGGTATTGGATATCACTGCTACGAACTCAGTAAATTGTAAAATTTTGGTATTGGATGCCAACAACACCGTTCACTTGTTTACTGAACTGGGAGATCACCTTTCTCAGTTTAAATGTAACGAATTTAAGCTGTGTCGTTATGGCTCTTTAGCTTTTCACCGTGAAAGTGAACATGCTGTCATTTTGCTAAATGAATACGATGTTTATTCGAATTGTTATTATCCCAGAGTACTTCAAGTATTTACTAAAAATGGTGAATTTGTTCGCAACATTCATCTTTCTACAGAATGGTTCAAAAATCACTATAAAGATCCCCTGGAAACCAAAGTGACTAATGAAGGACTTGTTGTCATGTGGGCAATTGACAGGAGAACAAACAACAGGAAGATTGTCACTCTGTAATACTGAACTACATCGACTGTAACGTCTCGTTAACACGTTGTATTTATGTATATCAAATTTTGTTAAAATGCAACTAACCCCCAATAATGTTTTTCACTAAACAAAATCTCCTAATTGTCCTGATAACCTGTGCGAATTTTCCGTAGCATTTTCCTTTGATTTTTTATAGTTTTTTAAAGTTTCAAATCATTGGCGGTTCTTTCGGCCAGTACCGAGCAATATGAAGAATGGGTCCGAGTTTTGCTTGGACGTCTTGTGACGTCATCGAAGGAGATTGATTTTCATGATGCGAAAAGCAAAGGAACTGTGGACAAACACAAAAAAGGCATCGGAGTGCACAAAATCCCTTTTTTGGCTTTTGCGTACCATTCGCGTTAAAATGCCTTCTCCATTGTCGCTTCGCAGTGATATGCTTATGAGAACGCGGCAAATGGTCTCCTTCGAGACGTCACAGCAAAGTTCGTACCCAGCTCCCGCAAATGCTCGGTAATGGGGCAGAAGCACCTAACTTCAAACAGTTGTAGAAACGCGGGAATTTTATCAATTACGATAATTTTTCGCACAAGTAATCAGGACAAACAGGATACTTTATTTAGTGAAAGAAAAAAATTGGGGTTAGTTGCAGTTTACTGCGCCTTTCAGAACAAATCTTCTCTAGGGCCAGTCGTGTAAACGCATCCAGTTCTTGCTTATATACTTCAATAATTTCCATGTTGTATCGCTATAAATGCCACCAAATACACAACTTTATTGGATGAAAAGATTCCTGTAAACAGTAAAACAGAATCCGTAGACAAGTTTCGAAACAAAGTGCAGGATTGCAAGGAAGGAAGTTGATTACAGTTCATGAAATTTGATTTTGTTACATGAGGCGGTTAAGAAATCAAAATTGCCATTCGGATAGAATTTTCACTATTTCAGCCATTATTTTTACAACTTTAGTTAATATCTTTGTGCTTTCATCTCTTTTGGAGATATTTCTTCGTTATTTCAAGACAATGTCTCTTTAACCCCTGCACTTTTTATTACATATACACTTAAGAGCGTCTGTCTGAGAAAACCGGGCAGAGGCCACGGATCGGGGTCGGCCGATTCCTTCCACATTTTGCCAGTTTAAAACATTCGATCAGTGATGTTGAAAGGCAGCATGCTTAGTTTTTAAAAGCTTTTAGTTTCCGAGATCTGACCACCCCCTAAAAAACCGGCCCGCAGGGTCAGAAAATTCCTTGATTTTGACGACTCGAGACGACCGTGACATAAGCGACGCGTAGAACATTTTCTCGTCTCCCAAAGACTTCTAACTGCAGGATTCTATTAAATGGAACTATAAACTCTTATTCTCAGCCATCAGAGCCTTGATTAAAACATGCTAAGTTCAAGAAACGAGAATTAAATTTTCAGGTACGCAAAGTCAATATTTGCATATGTTTATTCAACCCCATTTTTACAACTAGTTTTCTCCGAAAGGCGGCGGTTATTTTTCGAGTAAAAGAGTTCAATAGCTTCATCATCATTCCGTCTTTCCGTATCACAAAACAAAACTTTGGGACCTATAAAATCTGAAACGATTTGTGTATGCATTTCAGCCGGATTTCCAACAAAAATGCAACCTTTTGTCACGTCACACTTTGATGTCACGGACTCTTCGTCAGCCAAAATTCGAGTAACTAGCTCTGGTTTGCAAATTTGTCAATCGCAGTAGCTTGATACAAAATTCAACTGATCTTCTAAAGCGTTCTAATTCATTTTATAAGCTACTTCAATAATACTAGACTAATAGACCACTTTCATAATGGCGGCCGATTTATTTATTCTTTTATATGTATGTTAATTAGCCTCACTGGTCTCATTTTAGAGTAAAAATTATTTTGAATTTTGCACATGTTACCGAGGCCAGTGAGGCTAATTAACATACATATAAAAGAATAAATAAATCGGCCGCCAGTATGAAAGTGGTCTATACACTTTTCGCAATTTCGCGTTTTTGTTTGCTTTGAGCTCACGGGCTCGGATTTCATTTTGGTTATTTAGACTGTTTTGCAGGTTTTGGGTTTGAGCGCGAACGAAATTAGCAAACATCTCTTTAGCCTTGAAAGTATCTTAAATTTTGTTATGTTTTGGAAATATAAATAAAAATATACGCTCCGATTTAGTAGCGAATGCTACATATTAAACAGGTATGTGTACTGTTCTATGAAATCGACGCCCCGATCGCAACATCGAAAGAGATTTAAAACTGATTTATATAGGCTTTTGGTTTCCATTTTTTTGCCGAGCAATTTATTCCAGAATATTTGAGATATGAAATATTGGCCTAGTTATTTACATTCAGTATTTTTGTTGCAAAGGGATCCGAAATTCTCGAATTGTTTTTATAATTTATAATTAGAAGCTGTCAGTTAAATTATACGGAAAAACTAATTATCATTCAGTTTACAAAGTAAGCCAACTCTCATGGTGTGGATAGATAACAGAGGATTTCTAGAATGAGTTGCTCCTTTTTTAGTGAAGGTTCACCTTGTGGCCCAGCTCCAGGGAAAAATGACATTACAACTATTACAGTGAAGTCTTGTGTCAATGATTTATACAGCCATTTTGTCGCACTTGGCATAAGTGGAAGAACGGGAGATGGGCAAATAAGAGAAGATGAAGTAATTTTTAATCGTGGTGGATTCATATCGCCCAGTGAAAAGCAAATGAACGAATTTATCGTGTGTCCTGGCCACAGATACCGCCTCACTTACGGCTGGGCAGATCGAAAGCGGTTGACGTGTTTTCACCCAAATCATTCTGGAAAACGGAGTAAACAACTTTATACTCGACGCATTAACCTAGAATAATGTCGAAGAGTATTTTTACCCTTGAAAACCAAGAGGTTCCGATAGGAGCAGGTAAGACATAATTAAAATCCTGTGTTTTGATTAAATGTAAGGTTTAAGGGTTGAGAAATGGGGATTCCTGGACCAAGACAAACCGTGATTTTCTTTTTTGTACTTGTGCTCGCTAGCGATTGTTGCGACACAAGATTTTCTTGCAGTAATAGCGTGTAACCTCTTCGAGCAATTCAATTGTTGGCGACCATATAACCAAACGGTTATGGATTATTTATAGTCTTATTATTCCATCTGTGTAATATTATACTGACGCGCAAGCGCCATACAAGATTGCAAATACTTTAAATCTCGTATGATAGATTCTGAATTTATGTTTATCAGTGATTTGTTCGGATGTTATCCATTATGACCTACTTATAAAGTGAAACGCACATCCAGTGAATGAAACTGGTGGGTAAAACAAACTCAAAGGAATTAGGAAGTTTAATAACTTTGAGTTTACAGAAGATGGAATTCGAGTTTGGTGTGCATATGATATAGGTCCTGGTAAACTGGTGTACATGTCATATGAAGGAATGACGTCACAACCAAAAACTGGGATGAAGTTGTTGCAACCATTTGGTGCAGGTCAGCAGTCCGAAAATGTCTCAAGGCCGCGTGCAGAAAAGCGAACAGCAAGAAGTGAAGTGTTCTTCTGTGATACGCCTGGTTGCGTGCTGACCTTTGGAAGCGAAAACGAAGCCCAGGCTCACATGGATACTGGAGTACACAACCTGGTTTTAGAACGGGAAACAGTACGATACCGTGAGAAGGAAATGGGCCCAACATGTCAGCGAAGTAGTTGCTAGGACAGGCGAATCCTCTAAATCAGCGCAACCAGATGACACTTCTCTTTCATCGTGTAGTGACAGCGAAGTTCCTATACAATGCTGGGCGCTAAAGAGCCAGAAAACGGCAAGCAATGCAAGACCTCCGAGAATGTCAAGGTATTTTTGATATCCAAATTTAATGAAGGGCTAGTTAGTGGGCAAAAGGCTAACCCAACAGACGTTTCAAAGGAGATGCAAAATGCCAGACTCGAAGGGACTACCACTGACTGTTTTCACCAGAAGAATGGAAAACCGCACGACAAATAACCAGCTATTTCTCTCGGTTGTCAGCAGTACAAAAGTAGTCAAGCTCGAGCAATTACAGTAGGCGACGAGGACTGCCTTGACAACGAGGACTTAAGGACCTGGGAGGATCATTCTGTTACCATGGACATCAGAGACAGTATATACAGTGAAGTGGATCTTGAACACCCACTCAAGTTTGAAGGTCGTGACATTTGCCTTATGGCTAAGGCCAAAAAACTTAAAAACCTGAAAGTTGTGGAACTGAAGGGCATTTGTGCAATTTTTTCTTTAATAAGTACTTGGAATCGACAAAGGAAGAGTACATACATCGACAGCATAGAAGAGCTGGTAAAATCGTGTTCATGTAGCACGCTATAAGATAGGGCCAGAGTGTGGGACCAAAAAACAGCTTACAGTGGCTGCGGCCGCACTAGAGTAGTTAACCCGGTTATTTGCAATTAATTAATTAAAATTAACTGGTTTAACAAAATTCCTGATGCGGCCGCGTATTTTTGGCGTTCACCGAATTTTAACCGTGTTAGCGGTTCCCATGGAAATTAATTAAAGAACAATAGATTTTTTTAACCGGGTTAGGTTTATTTAAACCACCACGCTTGGTAGTTTAGTGCAGGTTAACTTTCCCGATCTGTCAATCATCTTCGCTTACGCGGTAATTTTTGACTTCCTGTTGAATTCGTAGACCTTCGTAGGGACGACTTTCAATTTCAAATAGAGAAAGGAAAATCGTGTGTTTATGTTCTCCACAAAACCTATAATTTGATCATTTGACGATGTTGTTTTGCAGGGAATAACAATATGTAAAATGCACGTACAGAGGCATTGTTTTCGCTCATCAATCGTATTGTTTTGTGCAGCTCTCGCTAGCAAATGATAACATGATCTTCAACCTTCTGAAGTGCGGCCGCTCAGAAAAATAAACTCGGTTATTTTATTACAAACACCTTTTCACCTAGTTATTTTAACCGGGTTACTAAAAAAATAAGCCAGTTAACAAATTAGATTATTAATCGTTCACAGTTTACAGTGCGACGCGCCACAAAATATTTTTAACAAGTTAGCCAATCAGGAAGCGCGAATTCAATTGACGGGCACGCCTCGTCGCTAAGTTAAGGACGATCAAATGTAATGTTGTCGCTTCGTGTTTAAGGAGCCTGAGTGTGAAGTTAGTGACAAAATATAAAGATTTTATTCATTTTGTTTTACCACGTATCCGCAGTTACGAAAATGATTATAAGAGTTAGCTTGTAATATGGTGCAAACTTGTGAAAAAAAATTATTGCGTGCCCGCGGTAAGGCGCGTCGCACGCCATGACAATCAGTCAGATATCGCGATTGAAACTTCATGTCGATTTTCACAGCAGCAAATCCTGTCGGGTACATTATTTGTGTTTCTTTTAACCCCATTCAGAAAAGAAGACAAAACCTTCGTACAAGGCGCAAGAGTCGTTTAGTTTCATAAAGGGAGAACCATTAGAACCATTGGACTTATGAGACTTCTGTTTTGCTGCAGGAATTTTTTTGCTATAAGTAAACCAAGCCATAAGTCGGGGTTTTGCAGTTGCAGGATTTGCCGGTCCCCCTAAGAAGTAAAATGGTCTATCCCTAACTAGCCTGTGATATCCGCTCTTTCTTCCCGTTTTTTTCTGAGGGGACGAGCCGGATGTCACAGGCTATCCCTAACTTGAACAATAGATGTTTATTACAGATGGTCCCCTGTGCCCCATTGCGAAACTCTTTCACGTTACAACATCGGGCCTTTTCAAGCCTCACGAAAAATAACAAAACGCGTTCACGCAAAAGTTGAGGAAATCTTATTCTCCTGATCACATCATTGTTTCTTTTAGGTGATATGAGTAATGAAGAAAAAAGACGTATTTTAGAAAAAAAAAATTAAAACACAGAAATGAACTCAAGCAAACTGACATGTAATAAAAACATGTAATAAAAGTCTCAATCCCGTTTTATGAGAAAAGAAATAGCCCTATTCAGGCTTTACGAAAAAAGTATAGGGGACCCTCATTTTATTCGCCGGGGAACCGAAACATCTTTGTAAAATGAAACCCGAGCCCACAGCGTAATTTCGTCAATTATGCAAATTTTTGAAAATTAAATAACGGTATTGTTGAAGTAGCGTGTTCCCGATAATTTCTTTCCAACGCTTTAGAAAAACAGTTGAAATATGTTCTGTATTAAGATACTGTATTTTTTTTTATTATTCCCAACATTCAACCCCTTAAGTTATTTGAAATTAGGCGACTAATAAGAGTCCGTGACTTTGAAGTGTGAGTGTGACGTGACAAATTGTTCGGTAATTCTGTTGAGAATTCGGCTGAAATGCATGCACAAATTGCTTCAGATTTTATAGGTCCCAAAGTTTTGTTTTGTGATACAGAAAGACGGGATGGCGATAAAGCTATTTAACTCTTTTTCTTGCAAAAAAGCCGCCGCCTTTCGGAGAAAACTAGTTGTAAAAATGGGGTTGAATAAACATATGCAAATATTGACTTTGTGTACCTGCAAATTTAATTCTCGTATCTTGAACTGAGCATGTTTTAATCAAGGCTCTGATGGCTGAGAATAAGAGTTTATAGTTCCATTTAATAGAATCCTGCAGTTAGAAGTCTTTGGGAGACGAGAAAATGTTCTACGCGTCGCTTTTGTCACGGTCGTCTTGAGTCGTCAAAATCAAGGGATTTTCTAACCCTACGGGCCGGTTTTTTGGGGGGTAGTCAGATCTCGGAAACTAAAAGCTTTTAAAAACTAAGCATGCTGCCTTTCAACATCACTGATCGAATGTTTTAAACTGGCAAAATGTGGAAGGAATCGGCCGACCCCGATCCGTGGCCTCTGCCCGGTTTTCTCAGACAGACGCTCTTAATACCTTGAACTGTCCTATGAGCATTAATATCAGAATCGCATATGCCCTTGTATATATTTAAAAAATGCGTCTTAAAATATAAACTTTTGGCTTTAAGTTCTGAACAAGCTCCAAGAAACAGCGTAAATGGTTTTCGATGCAATTTTGTTCAAGAGCAGTAGAAACTACAACGAAAATTATAATCTTTCTTGTATAATTTAGTTATCGGTGAGATAGCCATAATGGCGTCAAAAGTTGTTTGAGGCAATAATACTTACTCTTTTTTATAGAAAGTAATTACGTTTTTTTTTTCAAAAGATTTCGATTTTGTGAGCAGATGAATCCAACCGGCGTAATTGGAATATTTGCCAGTCACCACCTAATAAACTTTAGAAGCCAAAACGACTCTAGACTGCAAAACAGTCGGGTTTTTTTCGATGACTCGCTCGCAAAGGCGCGAAGCGCCCAAAGAATCTGAAGCGTGGATACCCACTCTCCATATTCACACTCGCTCCAGACCTTTCGTTCAACTTGGACCGCGCGCATTCGTATGACCAACGCAAAAAATACGACTGTTTTGCAGTCTAAACTGACGACTCAATCACCATGCTCATATCACCATAGTATATTGATGAGTATACCTCCCAGGGAAAATAATTGATACTCTGACTGTCTAGTACTTTCCAGTGGTACTGTTTATTACTCTGACCTAAAATCATAAAGTGAGACAATGCAGTCAAATGACTCGCGATTGATCTGAGTGCTTTCCTATGTCAACCTTTTGCAAAATAAAATTTCAGGGTTTTTTACGTGTAATATAAATAGGTAGATTATATATCTTTATTTGTAGACACGATAAAATATAAAAGCATGTAGCTTGCGGGGTCGTGCAAAAATTACAATATTAATTAGTCTACGGATCTATTTACAAAATCAGTAAAACAGTAATTAAAAACGAAGCAATGGTAATAAAACTCTCTTATTGCTTTCTTAGGCTCCCTGTGAAAATAATCCTTGTAACAACGGAGGTACTTGTTCTCCATCGAATGATTGGAGAGATTTTAAGTGCGATTGCCCACCAAGCGTACGAGGGAGGACTTGTGAAGAAGGTGAGTTTACTGTGCTCTTGAGTGTCCTGTGCTCTCTGAGTGATTCATTTCTTCATTCATTCACTTCGATTTGAGCATCGTTCTTTTCTGTTAAATTTTAGTGCCCTACAAAGACTGCGCTGAACTGTTAAATGCTGGAATTCGACTAACCGGTATGCATACAATTATTGACAAAAACTGGATAATACCAGCTTACTGTGATCAAGACTTCTTGGGAGGAGGTAAGAGATGTTTATTTTGTTGCATTTCAATTGTTACCATTGACAACAAGAAAGGCATAAAAAATTTGAAAAAGGCGGGAAAACAGGCAACTGTTGCAAAACGCGGGAAAACTTGTAAACGTTGTTAAGGTGGCTCGCAATAGTTCCCAGCACTCTCCATCACTTATACCCTTGATCGATCAAATCTATACCTTTTTTTACAATCAAATGCCCAGTCATTGGCGAACAAGTTATGGACTCTTTGTAATTAATGATGTAACAGGTTTCTATAGCAACAGCATTGAAAAGCTACTCTCTCTTGCCTTTATTAAATACCAGGGTGTTAACCCTGACAATTGCAAGGACTGTTAAGACCTCGGAGGCTTAAAGCACTAGAGGGAGGAAGGGGAGGGGAGGGGAGAGGGGAGGGGAGGAGAGGGGAGGGGGGATTATTATAATGTAGTTAGTTTTCTTTGGGGGCCCAGGCTACGGATTATCAAAACTAAAAATGTGATATTTTGTCGTTACTTTTTTCATGCATAGAACATCGAAACTAATTTACAGCCAGCGTAAAATCAACGTAACATCACTATGGCATCATTAAATGTTATCTATCTCTCTTTTTTGGTCGTTTTATGGCATCAGTAAACAGCATGTCAGTGAGTGTTAGCTTACAGGCTAGGGTCGTATTCAGGGTATTTCTTTGGAACTGAGACAAACCAGAAAAACTAGAAAATCGAAACCTGTTAAAATGCCGTTGAGAGGTAATGATAATTGAGAGGTGATGAACAACATTTAATGTTATTATTTTTATTATTTTTATACGTTATTTTTTATTATGATTATTATTATCTTAATAATTATTATTATTATTATTATTATTATTGTTATTATTATTATTAATGACTACATTTAATGACAAGAGGTATGTACAAGTGCTTTAATGGCTGCAGTATTAATTTTCAGTTTTATGTTTTGTCAGATCAGAGTAAAGTTAAAATCCCATGTAAATCGAAGAATCGTGTTGCGATGTTTGACTTTCTGTCTTTTCTTCAACATTTTATCATTTCTGGGTGGACAATGGTTTTCGAGATGCCTTCCGGTAACCTCGATAGCATCCAGGAAAGTTGGTCATCACTGTCTCCCGGCTCCAACCAAAACAACGCTAAGTTAATGAATATGGACTCCTCAAATAAACAATACTACGCGAGTCGCAGGATAAAAAACTGGTCCATTTTGAAACCAAAAGAGGTAATAATCATTTTCGAAAAAGACTGGTATTCTTGTTATGGTCGCTTATGATAATACGGAAACATGACCTGCAGAGATTCAGTAATCGTCCACAGTAGTATTGAGTAGTATTGAGTAGTATTTTAAAGAGACTCTTAGATTTGTATTTATTACTATTAAATATTGTTATATAGTTATACTTTATATGTAACAAAAAACCTGATGATTTTTTTTACCGTGTTAAAATAAAGATGTGATTGATTGATTGATTGATTTGATTGAGTAAACGACGATTGTATCGAGGGTTATGTATTTCATCACTGGTCTGGGGTTCGGCGGTTTCTTTTCAATTTTATTGGTAAGGAAGTACGCCTGGCCTATTATAATCCTTACGGTAACCCATTTTCAAACTAAAATATGTTATTTTCCTTACCCGTTTTCAGACCTCAGACACTCGCGAGAAATTGACGGTATTCTGACTCAACTTGACGAGACATTCAATAGTTTAAAAATAGTTTAAAAGGATAAGTCAGATGGTCATTTTATGAATGTATCTTTAGTTAATAACTAATTCTGTCGATTCTCCTGATCCTTTTAAATTAAATTTCTATTTACATTATATTTAAAAAATTTAAGAAAATTGTGCCACGTCAGCTACGAAAAACCACTAAACCCACTCTTTAGATGTGACCAAAAAAATGTTGAACGTATTCTCCCTATATATAAATGCAGTGAAACTGGAGGAGGAAAACGTAGCCATTGTTTATTCTCGATACTCGGTTTATTATGCACTTATTGACTGAGTGGGAGGGCCGGACGGGGAAATTTTTGGCTCGAGGTACCATGGCGTAGGGAGCGAGCGCAGCGAAGTCCGTGCGCCATGACCGAGAGCTAAATATTTTCCCGTCCGGCCCGACCTAACTCAGTCAATAAGTATTTTACAATATGACTAGAAAGTACAAGAATAGTCGTGCAGTGCGAGGTCGCTTGAACTCGAGCGGGGCCCGACGGCTTTTTCCGGACCGGCTCACGTCAACCCGTCCGGCCCCGCTCACGTCACCTTGCGATTCTATTTTCTGTAGGATTGCGTCAGCGGGGCCGTACAGTTACTATTTTAAAACACTTTATTACCCACCGACGAAGAATGATAAATATCTCCGGTCAAACCATTAAAAAGCCACGAGATGTCAAATGTCCCATGACGACACGCAAGCCTCTATATCGTGCCGTCAGAATAATAATTTATGACTAGTTCGTTCCCACGTCAATCAGTCGTCAGAAATTACATTTCTTAACAACTTACATCAGTCCTATTTTAAACGTTTTCTTATTAGTAAGTTTGAATCACTGATTCACTGATTCAGTCTGTATTCATTTGTTGCTGTTATTGTAGGCTCGCGTGGCTCTGTACCAGAATGAAACAGAAGTTCTCTCCCTCGTCTTCAACGCTACTGACAGCGACAAGAAAAACTGGTTTTCCAAATCTCGCCTTATTAATTCGCCCTGGACAGACCTGGAAAATGAGCAGCAGAACTATTTCTCCCTCATCGGAGACTTGGCATCAGAAAGAGTCTTTTATATCAATAAGGTGATCGTCATCATCATCATCATCAGGCTCTGAATACACAAATAAGGCTAAATACATATTCATATACTTCTTAATCCTAAAATATTACACTCTAATGAAAAACTACTTACAGCGAGAGCCAACCAAACCGTACACAACTTTCGTAAGCTGTTTTAACAAGCGGCTTTAAAAAGCGGCGAAACAAAACCAATTTCAACATAAAGTCTTGGCTGCTGTACATGATACGACATGTGTTAGTGTGTACGCATATACGTGTTTGCTATCCAAAACCTGCACCTGATTCTTACATGATATTATATTAACTATCCTAAGATATACTTAGCAGGATTTTATCGACAGAACACAAGTTACAATTAACCATTACACGATTTTGGGTTTGACTCCGACAGTCAAAGAGTGTACGTCTTAACCCTATTAAGCCTCAGCCGGTGGGGGGTGGGGGGAGGGAGGGGGCAGAAAGTGCCCACACTGACTTTGAACATTCATATTTTTTTTAATATTGAAGCAAACACCACGAAACTTTGCGACTTATCCTACAATTTATGTGGCAATAATTAAGTATGATAGTTCAGTGTTAATGTTTACTTGACACAGGGGCGTAGTCACCTGTTCGCACGTACGCACGAAAAAAAGAAAGATTTGGGACTTGAGGGTGGGAGGGGGGGGGGGGGGGGGGGGGGAGGTAGAGAAGTGTTTGAAAATTGATGGTGCGTACCTCTTCAAAAGTCCTGGCTACGCCCCTGTGACATTGATTTTTTTCACGGCAACAAGACAGCCATGTTTTTCTACATGACAGCCATGTTTTTCAAAATTTGGATTTTTTTATCTTTTAATGAAACACTTTAACAAGTTATCGTCGCAACAGTTACATTCATACTGTTTAAGCGTTTCTTTTGATTATTTTTTAGTCAAATTGGACGGTTTCCTGAGTTTATGAGGAGAAGTCTAGAACTCCAAGATGGCCGATCCAATATGGCGGCCTTTCAGAACTGATGACGTAATTTGCACGTCATTTGAC
The DNA here is from genome assembly GCA_024195265.1 of Dendrophyllia cribrosa. Taxonomy (NCBI): domain Eukaryota; kingdom Metazoa; phylum Cnidaria; class Anthozoa; order Scleractinia; family Dendrophylliidae; genus Dendrophyllia; species Dendrophyllia cribrosa. The sequence goes on along the minus strand of JAJLRJ010000011.1, from coordinate 32,002,192 downwards.
TTTGACAATGTGTGGCTAAGTAGGTTTAATATTTTAACCTTATTTCAACTTCAGGGTAAACGGAAGCTGTGATGGGGACGCTGGGTGGCTGATGGCGTCTGGTGGCAAACTTTGCGATTATGAGTTGCGTCACTTGACCCCAAAAACGTTTATTTACAGCAAACTCGGTACAAGCGTGAACTGGAATGACTATGGTAAGATTGTCTCTCTCTCTTGCCCATAGTGGTACTTTTTAATATAAAGTGAATACAATAAAAAAAAGGGGGACGTGCGGGAATTAAGATGATTTTTTATTTTATTTATATCTGTCGTTACAGAGAACGTTGGCATTGCAGATGTCTTGGTGGTATTTATTCGTTAAAGTCAAGTCCGAGGTAAGCATATTTATCATAGAAAACCGTGAAACAAATAGCATGGACTGCAGTGACGATCAAGATTCCATGGTACGGGACCTAAGAACAACATGATTTGCATACGAAAAGAAGGAAGGTTAATTTTAGCTTCACATCCACTCGAAGGCCAGGTTACTGAATCGACTTCACAGACATATACAGTAGCAGATGTAGGGGAGGGCCACAGCCAACTCCCCCCCCCCTCCCCCCCCCCCCCCCTCCCACTCCCATACACTCCCCCTCGCCTATTCTTGCAAAAAGGCCCCCATTTATTCACTCTGGGCCCCACCCTTACAAGATCTTACAATTCAGTCTGGATCCGTCACCGACATATGCGATCGAACTATTTTAGACTCTAACATTGTTATCGTTCGTTGCTAACGTGTGCGAAAAAAACGATGGAAAATTCAAAAAATTCAAACTCACGCGTGCCGAAGAAAAAGCGCGCGCAAGGCTAGCATACGTTTTTTTTCGCACGCGTTAGCAACGAACACATTTTTACCACTGATGAAGGCAGCATTGCCGAAACGTCTAGTTTCATTTTTAACACTTTTTACAGTGTTAAACTTAATACTTTTCCATTGTTTTTTTTTGTTTGTTCTATTGTTTTCTCAGCCAATCCTGTGAGGCGTTCCGAGTCGTACATACCGCCTCCCAAAGTAACAAGATTTCGCTTTCCTTATTACCATGTTGTTTCGCCAAATACCACCAAATATAAAATTTAATTGGATAAAAAGATTCTATAGAGCAAAATAGAAGCAGTAAGTTGGAGATAAAGTGCAGGATTACAAGGATGGAAGTGGATTAGTAATAGCAGTTTGCATCAAATATCATTTTATGACACTACACTCGCGTGAATTAAGGCATGGCTCCTCGTGTAATACGAGGTTTTCATCATTTTTTACTACCTTTTTTCAGTATCTCTTAATATTTTATGGTATAACCATGCACTAAGAAACAAAACCATTTTTGGACATTAAATTATGCACAATTTGGAATTTTTTAGATTACAGCATGAAAATTCACTTAAATTAGTTCCATAAAACTTGTACTAATGGTAAGTTTGGATCGAAATAAATTGATAAAAAATGGGCATGGCAAGTCAGGTGACATTGCAAGTCCATTCACAGTAAGCGAAATACAATGTTTTCAACAAAAAATGCGCTAAGAAAGTTTTAAGTCAATAAGTAAAGAACCATTCCTTAATTCACTCGAGCAGGTGGTCAAGAAATCAAAAATGCTAGTCTTGTGGAGTTATGCCTTTTTTAGCCATCATATCGTCTCTTTAGGCTAGCTCTGTCTCTTTTGGAAGAGCATGTTTTATGAATTGACACCGTGTATAAATAAAGTTTACCTACCTACCTACCTACCTTTTTCTTCCTATTTCAAGATAATAAAGCAACCCGCAGGATCAGCTCTAGCTGTTTGCCTTAGATTCATTGAATTTTTGCGATTATCAGAAATACAGCGAACTCTGTCAGTCTAACCCGGACACCCCAAGGACAAGTTCTATCTGTCTGCCTTAAAGAGGTGTCTGCCTTATAGAGAGTTTAGTTACAGACAGACAAGTCAGAACTACTGTAGCTACCATATAATGTTGTCTATATTTAGATAATTGTCCACTCTCTCATTGGTGACTGTCTTAAGAGAATTTACTGTACTGTCAGTATACTTTATCCCTTTGGTATGTTGTACGAGGGGTCAGGATCCAGGGTTATGACCTCACCCGCCCAGAAAATTTTGATAGTTTAAGTAGTCTGAGATGCAATCTGGAGCATTGTGTGTGCTCCAGTTTGGCAAATGCCAGGGGCACCCAACGACGGTTTTTCCCAAAATTCCTTAAAACACCGTTTTAGGCTGTCTAAAGTCCTTTTAAAGCTATATAACTGAATTATTAGCTTCCCTAGAAAATATTTATCTGTTCGGTCGTTCTAGGGGAACTTTGGTCTTCACGAATTTATTAGGCATGTTTTACCCACTTCCCGAAAACCTCGGGTCGTTTTTGGAGATTCTCGTAAAGGTTAGGTCACCCAATGATCCCTTTTGATAGCCGAAAATTTTAGGGAACCTTTTTATAGGATGAAGGATGTGAGAAGGTTATTCGAAAACCCTAGGGATTTCAAATGTGATATCGAATCTTCTAGGGCGACAGAGAACTCTCTTCATCCTCACCTCGCTATAAATCCAAAGTCGGTATAGAAAATGTTAAGGGCTTAAATATTTTCAGAAAATTCTAGAAAACATCGAAGGAAAAGCGTGATTTTCGAAAAAAAAGTACGAGAAGCCATTAAGAAAATCCGAAAATCTCAGATGAATGGAACTGCCATCTCGAAATTCGTAGGATCCTTCGCGGTTTCGAAATTTCTAGGGAACCTATACCTTTCCGAACAGATATTTAACAGAAAACGGTCGTTGGGTGCCCCTGAAATGCTAGGATCCCATATTGAACAAGAAATGTTGAAATATTTAATAAAATGCAGTTGTGGTTGTGGTAAAATATGACTTGAATCAACTCTAACTTTTATTTCAAACAAAATCCACTTAGCCGGGGTGATATGGGAGCTATTTAAACTAGAGTCATCCCATCTCCATTGGATTGATGAGTGCAAATGCATCATAATCTAAAGCTATGGGATTGTCATTGTAGAGATGATTTAATGTACCGGTAAGAGTCACTACGGGGGATTGATGACAAAATGACGACAAAATGATGACAAAAGGGGTGGCCGCGGCCCCCTCAGCCCCTCCCTTAAATCCACCCCTGATGGGTAACCAACTATTAACTATTCAGTGAGTGGTCACTTATAACATAATTTATTCTTGCAAGTGACCACCTCTATTTATGTCAACTTTTTTTGCAAATATCCTAAAGTGGCCTCTTATATAATCTTATATTGCTATTACCATAAGAAAAATACAAGAATCTAAATGTTTTACACACTGGCAAGGTCAAATGAATGTGATACACCCAAACCACCACAGAATAAACAGTTAAAGGTAAATGTTATGCAATAAAAGTTCATGTACAATACTGTATGTGCCAACAATAAATACATGTACATGCATCAAGAATTCCGTGTTACTGCTCTAACTGCATGTTTGCATGATGAAAAAGTGAGACCATGGGTTGTAAAAATTGCTATATTGTGATTGCAATTTTTTTATAAAGCACAATTTTCATTTAATATTCAAGATCAAGCAAATTACAAATTAACCGAAATATAGTATATTTTATAATACCCATGCTCACTTGAGTATGCGTCATTTAGAACTCTTGATGCATGTATAACATGTACAAAAATAATGTAGTAAGAAGCTACAAATTTGGAGCTGCAATTTTAAAGAGGAAATTCTGTGCTAATTTTCTTCCTCTGGGATTTGAGATCATTTTCTCACAGCTGCAAGCAGAGTGATACTGTGAAATGAATTTGCTGATGCGAAGCTGTAGTTGGGAGTCCAGTTCATCTGTAAATTGACTGACGTTGAACTGCTTTAAATATCTGCATGATCCCACAATGGAATAAATTGAAGACTCGCTAATATTCGAGCAGCCTATCACATCCAAATAAGTCAAATTTGAACAGCTTGATGCAAGAGCATCCATAGACTCACTGGTGATCTGCGCAAAAGATTGCGATCCCCTAAATGATGCATCAAAATATTGCAGTTTATTGCATCTCTGCGCAAGGCTGATAACTCCAGTGTCAGTAATTCTATGACATCCTGCAACACTTAAAAATGTCAGTTTTGGGCAGCTATGACCAATTTGCTTCAAAGTTCTATCAGTGATCTTTGTGCAATAGGACAGATCCACATAGGAAAGGGAGAGGAGCAAGGTTTTGTCTGATTTTAAGTCCAGGTCATTAACATATGAGCAAACTTGCATATCAAGGTATTCAAGTTTGACACAGTTTTGCAAAATGTCATTAATGCCGCTCCTGGTGATGCGCAAACATTCTGAGACTTCTAAACTCTGTAAGTTCTTGCTGTATGTGGCAACAACTTTGATAGACACATCAGAAATTCCAAGGCAGCCACAGATGTTCAGATGGGACAATTTAATGCAGTTTGTCGCAATAGCAGCAATCCCATTGTCTGTAACTCCCTGGCACCATTTAACATTTAACTCACACAAATTTAGACAATTCTCAGCAATTCTTTGTATTGCTACATCAGTTATATTTCCGGCAGGTCTTGGCAATTCACAGCCTGAGACGTTCAAACTCTGAAGCAGTTTGCAATGTTTTGCAACATTTTCTATTGACACGTCCGTGATACAGGGGCAGCCTTTGGCAATAAGGTGCATTAGACTTGGACAATACTGGGCAACAACTGAAATACCTCCATCATCAATACCTGGGCAGTAAGAGACATCCAAAAGTTGGAGCTGGGGAGAAGTGTGACTAAAAACAAATAAAACATCATTGCTCAGTTCTACACAACCTGACAGGCCTAGTTCCAGCAAATTAAACTTGCTTTCTCCCATGTCTGCTTCGTCTTCAATAACCCCTGAGTTAAGAAAATAAACTTTTTTCAGGCTTTGGCTCATTTGAACGGCATTCAAAAGTTCCTTGGTCAAGTAAAAATATGCCTCATTTGAATCGTCGTCACTTTCACAAGTAATCCTTACTTCTTGAAGCGATGTGCAGGCACAAATCAAATCGTTAAGGACGCTGGGTGATAAATTTGTTTTATACACCGTAATGCTTAAGCAGCTTACAAGACGGCACATTTTCGATATAATTTTCAGCCCGGTATCACTTAACAATCGACACCCAGACAAATCAAGGATTTTTAAATTATGACATCGCTCGGTGATAAGTTCGATGCATTTATCATCCACCCGACCACAGTTCGAAAAATTAACTTCCTCGACATTGCCACACCAGGACAAAATTCTCTCCAGCACCTCATAACAAAGATTATCACAGTTTGGGAAGACTAACTTTCTCCATAAGCTTGCATCTTCCGACAAACGGCTCCATTTCTTGCAAACTCGTCGTAATTTAAAAAGGTTAAAAATGCGCTCTTCAGCCACAAAACTGAATACTTTCAGAACGATACTCTCCGGTAAGTCTTGAAAATTAATTTGTGTTGTCATGTTTCGTAATTCGTCTTGTTTAAAAGTAAATACGCTCAGTAAACAGTTGTAGAGTGACAGACTTCGCAATGTTTGTCCGCCATTTTGTAAAAACCCGTCAGAGACTGGAACCAAATATCAGATTAGTCCCCTTCAGGCCCTTCGCGGGGTGAATATGGAGAGGGAGCGAGGCTGACACTGATCACATTGCTGAACTTACTGAGCGGCCAATTGCAAACTGATGAAAGAAAGTAACTAACGACTTTGTTCAAGCTTTGTTTTATACTGATAAACCAGTGGCCCTAACTGAAAACAAATTTTAAAACGGATTAATAGCATTTTTCAGTAGTAATAAAATAAGAAACGAGTTAACAAAAATTACACTAATAAAAACTAACAGTAATAACAATTTGGCAACGGTAAAAATATTAATAATTTACTATATTTACAATTAAAATAGCGTGTTGTGATTGGCCAAAGTAATTACTTTGGTTTTGGTTTTATGACACTCGATTGAAAACTAATCTATCACAATGCTACATTACTATCATGGTATGTTGGTATGTTCTGTGCTTTACTATTCTATGTTACTGAAGACTCACTGCTGTTTTTGGATAACATTAAATTATTATTTTAACTGTAACTGTACCACCACTGAGTTATTTTTTGTACAGTATCGCTCTTTACCAGCGGTAAACTCCTGCGATCTCAACCATTCAAGGGAAATAGTGAATTCGGTTAGCAATTATTTGATACCCAGTATATCGAACAAAACCCACAGCAGTATCTAAGGGGAACAGATTAATTTGGAAGATAGCATTTACAAGCTTCAAAATTGGAATTTAAGACAGCAGGAGTTAGCTGTATTCCTGATAAACCAACTCCCACCAAATCAAAATAAACAAAACACCTGACTGCATATTGTCCTGGACCCAGGTCCACAACAGTTTAAAGGGGACAGACCTCAAATAAATGTGGCTACTAAACATATCTGAATTTCGTAACTGTTCATCAGTAGGATACATCCACTTTCAGACCAATTTTCCTTCTGACAAAATTAATGAAGAGAGGCGGGGTGGGGGAAAGGAAGAGCCTGAGGTCTCATAGCAGTTACAGCGACCCACAGCTCAAAACCCAATACTGACCCGACAGTACCAGTTCCCAGGAGACTGAGTACAAGTTAAGTAGAGACTAGGAAGGACAATGTCTCAACTTCAAATTTCGAGGCACCCAACCTCTCCCAAACAGAAATTCCATCTCTCCCTCCCCCGTCGCTAAAATTTTGCAGTGCACCCTCCCCCGAGCTTTGCGAGGTTCTGCGAGACATGTATTTCTAGTAATTTACTATATTTACAATTAAAATAGCGGTAGAGTAGCCTGCGTGTCAGGCGTTCGAAAAGGATGGGAAGTAGCCTGTTCCAGGCGTTCAGATATAGTGGGAAAAGCGCGAATAGTTGGAGAAGGCGCGTGCTAAATACTTTGACACTTAAATAAATTGATTTGATTTTTTGATTACTGAACTAACTGATACGTCTAAGCTTGAAATACGTGTCTCGCAGAACTTCGTGAAGCCTCGGGGGAGGTTGCACCGCTAAACTTTAGCGATGGGGAAGGGAGAAATGGAATTTCAAGTTTAACTAGAGAGGCTGGGTTGCATGCCAGCCACAATGGCCCCGAAATTTGAAGTGAAGACATTCTCGTTCCCAGTCACTCGTCATACACTGGATGACCTCAATTGAAGCTTTGTAGCGGTTTTGTTGCTAGGCAACTGCAGGACACCAACCCGATTAGCCTGCGTGGCAGGCGTTTGATGGGGAAGGCGAAGGGGAAGGGGAAGGGGGGAAGGGGAATTGAAGGGGGAGAATTCAGGCGCGCGAGAACGCATTATTCTTCCCCTGCTCCTTTCCCGCAGGTTACAACCCGATATACAACATATAAAGGCAACCCGACATTCAACCGCCCTAAAGCGCGATCCACGCGCAATAACTTTATAAACCTAGCTACGCTCGGGTCGCAAGTTATAAAAATAGACCGGCGAAAAGTCCACCAAATGTGCTGTAACCCAGGAATATTTTTTCCTACGATTTACAACGCAAAGCTGACGAAAGCATCGCCAGACAACTTACAGATCAGTTACATGTTACACCCTTGCAACTTGTCTCGCGATGTCGCGAAACGTAAAGAAGCGGTTCGACTTTTTCTGCATGCACAACGCAATTTTTCGTTACGAAACAAATTGCGAAGAGGAGGTGTTACACGCGCAATGTCATCCGCGACTTGTCTCGCAACAGCTCTTGCCGGCGTTGCGTTGCAGGAAAAAAAAATACCTCGTGTAAAACCATCTGACGAATCCCTAAGCGGTCACTTCATGTTATCTCAATAGTCTTAAATTGTATCCACTTCCGGGAGGTTCCATTGCAGCAACGCTTTGCGCAAGCCCGCGTAGCAGGAGCATTTAATTAAGGGAGAATTGGGAAACAAGCGCCTATCTATAGCGCAAAACGTTAATAATGTATGCACGTGTCAATTGGACATCGAGCACGTGGAATGCTCATGCAGGTGCTGGTTTCCCAAGATGGATTATTGTTAAGTAAAATAAACTATTCCTCCTTTCTCTCGCATGAGCTAGAACGAGCAACAAGATGCAAAACACGAGAGAACGCGCGCGCCCATGTCTTCTGTCGCGTTCTCGACGCGTACGTACACGCGACGAGAGAAACAGTGAAGACTGCCAATAGCTGCCACAGTTTGCGTATTCCTTTACAATTATAAAACGATATTCACCTTAGAAAAAGATCAATCTATTTTACGAGACAATATCTTTAAAGCAAGATTAAAACAATAGATTTTCATAATAATACGAGAAAAATGGATTGATATCTGTTAATCCTTCAATCAACTCTATGAATAATATTTAAGAAAGATAGCGCCACTGAGAGAAAAAAAATCAACATCGAAGTGTATTGAGGTGTATAAATAACAGTATAAATATAATGTGGCTATTTCACGCCTGATGTTCATTTTCTGCGTACCGTGCAATTAGCACTACTGATAATTACAAGACAGTGACGTTGTTAATTAAGGCTTTGGTGACGTAGAGGCTCGTGAGAAAATTAATTTACATTACAACGAAATTTCGCTTGATCGTTTGTTTGCGCGACAAACAGTTCTCTTAGCTACACTGAGACAAGCTCAGCTGCATGTTTCGCGGACAAAATAAGCCGAAAATGTAGGTAATTTGGAAACCGATGCCGTGTTGGAATGGGTTGTGGAAAATCGACACTGACCCACGGTGTCGATTCCAATGAAAACGATGTGATTATTACTAAAGAGGACAACGTGAAGGAAAACGCAACGGAGCCGGGTAAAATCGAGGCAATCGAAGCGAAGGATACTTCACTGCAAGACTCAGAAAATATCGGAAGTTTTGCGCCCCAGTTAAATAACAAATCCGTTAGCAAGCCCACCATGATGAAACGCAGGTTATCGCGAGCAAGAAAGTTTGATACCGGGAGAGAAATTGAAAATGCCTGGGGTGATACGAAAGTGAAGAAAAATATTGAAAACGCTCCTATGAAGCTACAAGGAGAGAAAGTCAATGATATGGATTTTGAGGGTGAATACGGCCGAGATGGTGTTGATTTGGCTTCAAGTCATGTCACTAAACCAATGAATGATTATGAAACTGATAAATCGGTAAACGGTACCCTAGGGCAACCAACGTCCCCCGATGGGACAAATTTCACTAATTACAAGGAGGGAATAAACAGTGCTTTACTCAAGGTAAATACGGCGCCAGAAAGGGAATAACTTGTCATATTAACTCAGTTAGTAAGTAAATAACAACTTTGTTAAGGGAATAACTTGTGATATAACTCAGTTGCTAAGTAAATAACTTGAGTCATTTAACTCAGAACATTTATTAAATGTAGATCGCATAATTTGTTTATAACCTTTTAATTAACAGCTCATTGTTATCATGATTTTAAACAAAGACAGCACGACGTCTTTTATTTCAATTTGTAAGTTTCCCTTAGGGATCTGTAAAAGAAAACAAATTTAGTTTAATGACGGAGGCATATGTATAGAAATAATGGCCGAGATCTCTACTCAGAAATCAACCAAAAAATCTGTCTTTTACAGGTGGAAAACGACGAGACATTCGATCCTTCCACATTGATAGATATTGAAAAATTTAAGGCCGCCAATGCGCCAACAAAACTGGTGAGTGTAAGAAAATAATACATTTATCATGTTTAATTTTTTTTTTTTCTGTCGCTATCAAAGCACGATCGATGGCCCATTTTAAAACGATTTAAGGTTTATTTACACCAACAAAACGTTTTGCGGGCAACCAGTAGCGTGTAGTATTTTTGTAGTTCAAAATGGGATGACGTTACTGAACAGCAGGCTTGTTTCCTCTGAAACCGCGGAGTTTAGCTGACGCGCGGAGCTTAACTAAGGCCGACCTGACGAAGTAGGCTTTTGAAGCCTATGCGCAAAGTCGGCATAAAAGCTCCCACGGTTTTTAAAGTTGTCACACGAAATTTAGGCCTCGTATGCGATAGACTATTAAACATAGTAGCCAATTTTTCAAATCGCCAGTCGATACATGAATCGTTTTCGTTAATATTATGGTCCCAATTTCGCTTTTTATAGTAGCGACAACATTTGTCCCGGCATAAAACGAGACAGCTTTGCTCACTTATTTGTTCTTAAATAGTTCATTGCTTTTATCAACTGCCAAAACGATAGCAAAGTCCCAAATAAACGAAAACCCAACTATGCGTTTATTGGAGAGACTAAAAAACGAAACATTGGTATTTTTAAGTACCGCACTCAGTAAGCTTCGCATATCATTGACTTTGCGTTTTCTGTAACAGGTGTACTTTTGCATTCTGAACAGGTCAGGTATTAAATTTACATTTACATATAAAATTATATACCTTACAAAACTGAAGTGTCTACCACCGCTTAGTAACATTTATTTAAGTGCCAAGTTGTCACGTTTATGATCACTTCTAGTATCGCCTGTTTTTATTCACAGTTAAAAATAATTATACCAACGTTTGCGTGGAAAATTTTCGCCGCATGGATTTTCATTAATGAATGTTTTTCACCATTTTTACAATAGGGTGAACATTTAATGACTCACGTTTGTTTAGATGAATGAAAAAGAATAAATCAAATTGCCTTGGAAATTTCCTGCCGTAATGCAACTCAGTACGCCCTAATTGTTTTCTTTTTCTCGATATCTTATTATTAAAGCGCTTACTTTTAAATTAAATCCACATAATCTAGCGAGTTATCGCTTCGGATCTTGATGCATTTCATTTTATTTTTCTCGATAATATGAGGAAAATCAGTTGCCCACTTAAAACTCCACCTCTCCTTTTCGTTTCCTTTCAAGTCTTTGTCAACTAGCTGACGTATTTTACATTATTAAGTCGTCATGCCAGGTGAAATGGAAAACTTGTCGTTGCCTACACGCAACATGTATTTCTGTAGTACGCCTATACACAACATTTGTTGAGAAAAATCAGAATTGCTTCCTGGCCAAAAACGTTTTATGATTTTTTTTCGAACATATTGCTTCATTAATGTTTTCTCGTGTTTGTGTTTCTCAAGTTCCAAGAAACAGAAATATTATACATTCGCTTGCGTCGCATTTCGGGTGCACGCAGCTAGTGCACGCTGAAGTAATCTCATACCCAGATCTCTCAAGCCACGGTCAGGCGGACTTCAGTACAGCGGAAGCACGAGTGAGATCTGCGTACGAGATTAACGCTGAAATTATACGCCTGCATGATAGGCACTAGAAATGAAGGGAGAAGTCGGGCGCGCGCACGAGCGCGAGCCGCTTGCTTTCTCCGCGCTACTCGCACTTCTCGCGCTAGCGTTGAAGCCGATATTAGGCAGGTTTAACCCGGCGAAAGCAACCTATCGATGAAACGGAGAAAGTGGCGCTGGATCGGCTATACTGTCAGCAGGGAAAGTGATAACATCTCAAGGCAAGCCTTAGATTACCACCCACAAGGAAAGAGGAGAAGAGGACGCCCAGGAACAAATGGAGGCAGTCCATGCTGCAGGAGTTGAAGGAGTAGGCTATACGTGGGAAAGAGCTAAAACAGTGGCTAAGAATAATAGGAGGATACTAGTGAACGGCTTATGCCCCCCCCCCCCCCCCCCCCCCCCCCCCCCAAAAGGAATGGTGATGATGACTGTTTGGACAAGAGTTAATTTCAACTTATGGTTAGCGCGTTGACGTCCTTGTGACAAGTTTAGCCTAGTGCTCAGAGGATTAAGCGACCACTCCCCACTCTATCGACGATAATACATAAATATTAAGTAATCACCGCAACATCATTTCCAGTATTTTTTCTCTGCCATAATCCAACAGAAAAGTCAGAATTCAGTTGTACTATTTCATCTTGCGGCAAAAGAAAAAATGCGAGATCGTTTACGCTCCAGGGTCCATTAATTCACTAGGAAATTATTTCGTTCATTTTGTGCCCCCGCGATTTTAATTTGTTGCAACACAAGTTGAATGGGTATTTTTCTAGTGTATCACCGCCTTTAACATTATTTCATATTTTAAGATTAAACGATTAGAGCAGTTTTCAATTGAGTGTCGTAAAACCAAAACCAAAGTAATTACTCTGACCAATCACAGCAGTCGTGAACAATCCAATGAACCAATCAGAGCTCGAAGCAATTACATGTCGGCGGCGCCAAGCGCGGGAAAACGCGTGCGAGCAAGTCACGATTGGTTTTGGTTTTACTTCTGATTGGTCGAGAAAGTGGCGCGAGATTTTTTAGCCAATCACAAAGTGTAGCAATGCAAAACCAAAGCAATTGTTTAATTACTTTCGATACTCAATTGAAAACTGCTCTAACAGCAATTCGCTTTCTTTTCAGGCGTTAACAACAAACGAAAATTCAGGTAGGGCATCAGCTTACTTAACGAATAAAAATCGGCCTTGAACTCAATCTTTATTTGTAATAATTTAGATAAAAAACTAGTGTTTTCTTAAAAATTAAAATGTCGCCTAAAATTTTTTTTTCGTGACATCGGAATTAAATTTAACGCCGTTTGTTTTCGGAATGAACCAATCAGAACTCATAGCAAATGGATGTAGCCGTCGCCAATCGCCGGAAAACGCGTACGAGTACGTAGTCACGATTGGTTTAAGTTTTACCTCTGATTGGTTGAGAACCGAAGTGGTGTTAGATTTTTAAGACAATCACAAAGCGCTAAATAACTTCGACACTCAATTAGAAACCGCTCTAATTACACTTAAATCACTTTGTTGCAGAAAATGCCAACGTACATGATGTTTCAGCAAATGATCCCAAGTAAGTAGTATTTTTTCTTGTATGGTTAGTCTTTGATTCATTGACTATCGAGTGTAGTTATGTAATTACAAGTTTCCGTTGTTCCCAGAATTAATAACTTTTAATTAAGGTATAGAGTGAAAGAAAATTTTTGTGTTGAACGTAAACCATTCTCACTGCCAAAACAGCCACTAACTGCCCACGCGGAATTAAGATATGGGAGCCCAAAATTTAGCAAAGACCTTCAGTCGAAAAACAGCAGACGAAACACCACAGAAAAGTCCATACAAGCGACTTTAATGAACACCCCTCCAAAACTCAGAAACACCCAAGCAAGGGAGTCAGAGAAAATCCGTAATCATCTAACTAAATCCTGGGATAGGGTACACATTACAGAAGGGCAGTGGTCCGGCCCAGCTAACGGGATTTCTCTACCAATCGCACTATTGCATAGGTCGAGGATGGGCTTTAACCCGCTAAGAGCCAAAGTAAACGGGGCAGGGGAACAAACCTGAGGTAAAAACAAAGAAAAAACTGGCAAAAGGAAAAGAGGGGGGAACCCCAAACTGGGAGGGAAAATTACCCGCCAGCCAAGCCGGACCAGGAACCCGTCCTAAGACAGGTTATAGGGCGTGATTAAGATTACCCTTCTGGTCGCGGCAAGGAGGAGGGTGAGGGGACGGAGGTAGCACCCAGGGATGGGAAACGTGGACCCGGGGTATATAAAGGTAAGCAAAACACAAGAGCAAACTTTCTCGCTCGACGCACGAGCAAGCTTCCCTCGCTCGACACACGAGCAAAATTTTTCCGCTCGACCCACGAGCCAACTTGTCTCGCTCGACACACGAGCAAACTCTTCTCGCTCGACACACGAGCAAACTTCTCTCTCTCGACACACGAGCAAACTCTTATCGCTCGACACACGAGCAGACTTTTCCAGCTCGACACACGAGCAAACTTTTCCCGCTCGACACACCAGCAAACTTTTCTCGCTCGACACACGAGCAAACTTTTCTCGCTCGACACACGAGCAAACTCTTATCGCTCGACACACGAGCAAACTTTTCCAGCTCGACACACGAGCAAACTTTTCCCGCTCGACACACGAGCAAACTTTTCCCGCTCGACACACGAGCAAACTTTTCTCGCTCGACACACGAGCAAACTTTTCTCGCTCGACACACGAGCAAACTTTTACAGCTCGACACACGAGCAAACTTTTACAGCTCGACACACGAGCAAACTTTCTCGCTCGACACACGAGCGAACTTTCCTCGCTCGACACACGAGCAAACTCTCGCTCGACACACGAGCAAACTTTCCCCACACTAGACACGAACAAACGTAAACGTAGGCGTACGAGTAACCGTTACGATCGACTCACGAGGAGCTATAACACTCGACAGGCGAGCGAACCAGTGCTAAACACACGAGGAGCTAAAACGCTCGGCATCCGAGCAAACTTCAGCGCTCGACACACGAGCAGTAAACACGCACGACACACGCAGAAATCCTAGAACGCAACAGCTGGGTAGCCATTATACCCAAACGCACGAGAAAACGCGCACGTTAGAAACACGAGCAACTATGAAGTGCGACACACGAGCGACCTACGCTCGACACATGAAGATAAAACTTACATAATACGCATGGCAAACTACGCTATGAACACAAGAGCGGCTAAAACACCAAGCACGTGGGCAGCTAACATAAAGGCCAACTACAACGCGAGAGCTGAGCGCATGAGATTAAAAACAAAACTAGGAAAAAGCAAAGGCAAAGGCAAAGAAGCAGCCAGACTGCGCGTGGCGAACACTAGCCGGGAAGGAAAAAAGGTCCTAATAGGCTTACAAAAAGGCAAAGAAAGAGCGGACCAAAAATACCTCATGAACCTGTCCGTAAGCGTGTTCGGGACCTTGCGAAACAGGGATTTGGAGAGCTTCTGCTGGAAGAGGCCGTGGTGGAGGAAATGCTAGCCTTGTAGAACGGCCAAGGCCGCGGGCCAGGTTCAACTGGGGCAGCCATGGAGAAGGAGAAAAGGCTTCGGCGACGTAGGAAATAGCACTAAAATATCCTACACTGCGAAACAGACCGCGTAACTTGGCGAAAGAGGCAGAAAGAACAGAATAAATTACTTAAATAGGCAAGCGAGATCCCTGGGGGGCTACCGGGCAATTAGTTCTATTCACAGAAGGCGTCTGGAGTCGGAGAAAACTCCACGCGGGCAGCATCGCGGGAATTTTAGCAGTGAGAATATTAGTACTATCTCATTCAGTGAAAAGAAAATACGTATAGAGCAGTTTTCAATTGAGTGTGGTAAAACCAAAACCAAAGTAATTACTCTGACCAATCACAGCAGTCGTAAACAATCCAATGAACCAATCAGAGCTCGAAGCAATTACATGTCGGCGGCGCAAAGCGCGGGAAAACGCGTGCGAGCAGGTCACGATTGGTTTTGGTCTTACTCCTGATTGGTCGAGAAAGTGGCGCGAGATTTTTTAGCCAATCACAAAGCATAGCAATGAAAAACAAAAGCAATTGTGTAATTACTTTCAATACTCAATTGAAAACTGCTCTATTACAGTATTAGCATTAGATGCAGACCGTCAACAGATAGACTACTACTTTCTCCTGACTATGTTTAAAAAAGTTATAAAAGCGCTTTTGAAACTAAATGTTCAGACGTTTCGGGACTACTGTCCCTTCCTCAGTGAATAGCCGTTAACTGAAAACGTGCGTCAGCTGTTTAAGTAATGATCCGCATAAGAAGGATAGCGTTGAACGGCAATGGAATATCAAGATATTTCATTGTTACAACTATGATCTCATTGGCCTAGACTCAAAAACCGCTAAAAAGTTAAGGTTCAAGGTGAATTTTGTCTAATTTTTTTAAGGTTTCAAGTAATTTGAGACCCAATCGCACAACATACAATTTTTAAAAGAAATTGTATTATTAGCTTTTGTCTTCTGCTATTCTGATTGTTTAAGCACGAACATTTCCTAAAATTTATTTTTATAACTAGTAGTAATCATAGATTATAGTGCGTCTCCTTATCCCGTGGCACCTCGTCTTAGCCTAGTACCTCAGTTTCATGAATTAATTCAGCCACTGTTGAAAAGGGCTATGTCGTGAGATATGTCACGCAGGCAAAAACGTCGGGCCATCATCAAACAAATTCACGCTATCGCCGTGGAATCGGGCAAAATCCTGCCGTGCTGTGTACTCCGAAAGGTCTCAGATTTTTCCGACATATAAATAGTATATTTGTCTTGATTTCATTTCGGTTATTTCTCCGATTCTGAAATCATACTCCTCAGTACATGTACCAATACCGGAACCGTAAATGAGAAATTTCGACGTTTAAGTCACGCAACATTCAACGTGAAATTTCGCAAGATTTTTCGGATAAAATTACAACTACCAATTGCAAGTAAGACACAAGACTGTTGAATATAATTCCTTTATTAGCTAGACAAATTTTAGTCACAAAACTGCGAAATCTTTAGTCGCAAATGCACCCGATACAGGCGCAATTTCGAGTACTGTAAAGTTAAATTATCTGCGTTCGCCTGGCGCGGCCGGTCAGTGAATTATTGCTACAAGACATAAGCGAATTGCACCGTACCGTAGAACATCGCGAAGAACGACGTTGGTATTTAGGTGAAAGCTTCCCAAATCAGGCAGAGAACCACAGCAAAATCAAGATAGAACATTCAAAACATACCAGAACGGCAGCGAGGAAAATCTGTAACTTCTTGCTTGATTCCAAAGAGACCCAACAACTTACTTGGTCCGGAGAAGAACCTTCGTCCAATTTTTCCACTGCGTACTTTTGCTAGGCATTGAAATATTGAGCCGTACGATTCCAAAATCTGGAAAATATCCGAAACTAAATCAAGACAAATAGATTATTCACATGTGACATTTCGAAACTCCAGCTCCCCAGGATGATGCCTGATTTCCACGCGATGCTGGATACTATTGTGACGTTTCAAAATGGCGCAGATTTGGTAGCCTAGACGACGCGCTAAGAATGCTGGATACTATTGTGACGTTTCAAAATGGCGCAGATTTGGTACCGACACATTTCTCGATTCGTTCCGCTTAGCCGACAAGATTAGGAAGCGTCTCCTTCGTCGGCGCAATGAAATATAATTATTAACCATCAGCTCCTCCTCTATTCTTGAAATCAAAGATATTCTATGTGGGAAAGAGCTAATGCCGCAGAACAATGAAGTTTGCTATCGTTCTTATGTGGAACAATACTTAAATGTTCCAAATGTCGCCATGTCGCAACATTGTAGCGCGCGCGGATGAAGTCTAAATAAAACTAAAGTCAATGTTCATGCCGTGTGGTTGGAGAGTTTGGCATTTGAAAATTAGATGACACTAGCTCCGCGCTGCGTCTCTCCGTGGTACTTTTAAAACCTGTTGTAATCACGGACACCATCATGTCATCGGTTGTGTGTCCGGGATATGACAAGTGTTTAGCGACGGGCAGGTCTGCTTTCTTTCGTACCGATCTGAGATGCTCGCAGAATCTGTCGCCGAGCCTACGTCCAGTTTCGCCAATGTAACACAGGGTACATGTACGACAGGCAATGATGTAGACGAGGTTACTGGTCGTACATGTGAACTTCTGTCGAATTGTCAGCGGTCCACCAGGAGTATTGATCAGAGCCGCTGAATTGGTGTAGGCGCAGGTCTTGCAACGTGGACGGCGACAGGGAAAGGTTCCATTTTTATATTAGAGTCAACCAACGTATTCGAATTGGATTGAAGATTGCTGTGGACCAAGGAGTCTTTTAAATTGGAGTCGCGACGGTACGCACCGAGGACTCGCAAGCTACGAAAGATTTCCATGGTCTCAGGATCAGATTTGAGGATTTCAAAGTTTTTCATAAGGATGTTCTTGACACAGCTATTGGTAGGGTTGTGGGTAAGTAGCAGGTGGATGACTTCTTTGTCGGTGCTTGCATCGTCAGATGGTCGCATTGCTGCCTCTCGGGAGATTGTGCTGACGCGTTGGAGGGCTCGATCTACGACCGTTGGGGGGTAGTTGCGGTGCAGGAAAAAAGATGCCATTTCCTTGCTTTTGTTGATGAAATCGTTCTCATCACTGCATATCCGTTTAAGGCGGAGAAATTGGCTGTACGGAATGGAGTCTTTACAACGGACCGGGAGTGAAGATGAGTATGTGAGATACGAGTGATAGTCGGTTTCTTTGTAGTGTATGGACGTTGCTAATCCTTGAGCAGATGGTTTCAGGAAGAGGTCTAGAAAAGGCAGTTGGTCGTCAGAGATGGACCAAGTGAACTTAAGGCTCGGGTGGAAGTTGTTGACAAAATTGGCAAAGTTATCAAGTTCGCTTTCGCTACAGGAAGCTGTTCCTACTATGTCGTCGATGTATCGCTTGTAGAGGTCAGGTTTGGTTCCTGGATATTGTAAGAAGATTTGTTCCTCGATGTGACCGACAAACAGACAGGTGTAGTTTGGACCAAATTTACTTCCCATAGCGACACCACCCGTTTGTTGGTAGTGACTGCCGTTGAAAGTGAAGCTGTTAAGTGTGAGGACCAATTCAGCAAGACGTACTAAGGTCTGTGTAGGTGGTAATAGCACCGACCGCTTGTTTAAAAAATGTTGTAAAGCTTCAAGGCCATCGTTGTTGGGTATCACTGTATACAGTGACTTGATGTCCATTGTGAAAACAAAGCGATTAGAATTGGAGCTGGGATAGCGAAAGGATTGTGCAATCTCTAGCATATGATTACTTTCCTTGACGTAGCTAGGTAAGCCATGAACCAAAGGAGAAGTGATCTTGTCGAGATAAGTAGCTAAGAGCTACTTTCTCCTGCCTGTCAGATCGTATCAGGGTATCGATTTCGACATACCGTGTTTCAAGAAACGTGTCTTTAGGCTGCTTGTATGTATAGGCTGCTTGTTTTAGTGAGATGCAATTCACGGACCCTCAACGGATTAACTTCTGTTCCCGTGTCTGTTAGACCATATAGGTCGTAAGGCAGACTGTATTAGTGCACGTCTATGATTGGACATGCAGGCGGGGGGGGGGGGGGGGGGGGGGGGGGATCCAGGATTTTCTATGATGGGTGGCTACCGGTATATGCCTAAGTATATAAATGCTTTTATTGTTGCAATTAAAAAGAAAAACCCAATCCCTCCCCCCCCCCCTTCCCCCCCTCCCCCCTCCCCCCCTCCCCCCTGTATCCGCCCCTGACATGACTGCAGTTAACCAGGTCTCCTAGCCTGGGAATACAGCCGCCTCTCATCGCTCCCGTCCGCAAGGTGCCCTCCTCGCGCGAACGCCTCTCGCGACTGGGAGCAATCACTGAAAGGCGGCTATAATCGCAGGCTACAGATCTACTGAATAACTGTTTCGACAAATCACCACCACATATAGTTGAAGCTCTTCTTGCAACTGCTCTTGTTAGCGATCAGTTCCCGGCGCTCAATGGACAACCTCACAAAGCTCTTATACTAAAATGAACTGAGCTTTCGTAAGGCACCAGCGATAGTTCTTTACGACCACTGTAACAAAATAAACTTAATTCCTAAAGTGTTGAAGGTGGTTAGTTTTGGGCCGCTTAGCCGGCAAAGCAGGCGCCGGTTAAAAGGGCGAAAATTATTTCGAAGGAAAAGTTTAGCGCGTGCCTCGAAATAATTGCTCTTTCATAAATTAATCGGCGCCTGCTACGCAAGCTATGGGCCGCTCAATTCCGGATACCAAAACTTTCAAGAAGCAGCCCACACTCCCTGTCCTCAGACAAAAGTAGGCCGTATGATCATTTCCGGTCCTCCGGTATAGAAATATAGATGACGTTATAGTTGTTGTTTTGTCACAGACCTCCAGAGATGGAGATTATCACAACTCCATCAAACTTCAACGAGTTCTACGATGAAGAAGAGAAAGACTTGATTGCCAGCATTGAAAACGACTTTGTTACGTTGTCATCTCCTGCCCTTCCTGGGTCAGTAATGTAGAGATACGCCGCTACTGATGTTCCAGAGGTAAGAATCAATAAGATAACGCATGCATGGATGTGCAGAGATATGAAATTTATCTTCGAGTGTTAAGTATTATATCAAACAGGAGGAAGAGTGTTTCCTGACAGGCGAGTTTCCTTTTTTTAACCGACTTCGAGATGCTTGATAAAGCTTGAATACAGAGAAGACGAAGAAATAACATCGCTTGGGGAAAATCTATGCTAATTAAAGGCGCTATGTCGCAAAGTGAGTCTGCGCGATGAGTTCCTGTCATGTGACGTCACCTAACGTCACACATGTCAAATTTCTATTGTTCCCTCCCGGATCGCGGCAAGTTTTATCGCGCTTGCACTCGTGTCGAACCACGCGAGGTAAACAAACACACGATCGATTTCGCTTTTAAATTCATCACCAACTTACACCACTACTGGAAGGAATCGAATTTGTCGAAAGTACGACTAACAAATCGCAGAAATAATTTAACAAAAATCTAGCCAAGTAAATACTCTAACTAATTTGTAAACTTGAGATCTATCCTTCCACGCAATACGACGGGATGGAACGGATTGCAGCGAATTCGACAGTAATGGCCGCCAACTTGATAAAAAGCTACCGGACGTTTTTCAAGTTGTTAGTACCCAGTACTCACCCGCCATCCTCGCGACATAGCCCCTTTAAGATCGGGTATCCAAACCAGCAAAACTTGATTTTATCAACCGAGTTGATAACTAAAAAGGTAAACTAGCCACAGTGAAGAAAAGATCAAGTTCAAATCACTGTCACGGTCCCTCACGCTTATGACTTTCTGGATTCAAACTTGATGAAACATTTGTAAATGAGTTTGAGAACTCGATATCAAGTTGTGAGAAGAGAAAGCTCATACTCAGGGACGGATCCAGGATTTTTCTTAGGAGGGGGTGCACCTCTAAGGAATGACGTAACTGAAGGGTGACGTAAACAAATTTCAAAAGCGAGCAACGCAGACTAGGCAGTGGAGAGGGGGGGGGGGGGGGGGGGGGCACCCCCTGCACCCCTCCCCTAGATCCGCCCCTGATACTGTATCTTCAAGTAGCCATGTATTATTCTGTTTATTATTTATACGATTCAGGATCCCATGATAAGCGACTAATTACGAAGTTTCAGGCAATTTTCCGAAGATTTTCGAGAATTCTCCGAATACTATCCGAAGGTTGTACAACCGTTTCCAATCATTGTCCGAAGTGTAGAGTGCGAGTTTTCGAGTACGCGTAGAGATGCAAGAGCTGGAATTACACCCTTACACCTCGCGGACCTGAAAACTCGCGCCCTATATTCTTACGCAGGCAGCAGAAAGATTGTCTTTTTGTCGAAATTTGTTTTTCCACTGTGCCTGGCAATTAACCAAGGTACTACCATCAAGGCAATTTTCTCTTGGTGTTTAATACCATGGATGATTCGGCCTTGGAAATCTTAGATCTAACCGGTGTGAAAAGGTTCTGATAATCACATAATTTTAGGGATCCAGTAACTTTATTTTTAATTTGGGACCCTTGCTAATAGTAACCGCACATTTCCTAACTAATTTAAGTTTTTTTTATCTCCCAACAGCTCCTGCCGAGTGAAAACACAAAAAGAAACGCGGTGACAAAACAGAATGGACAATAACTTGACGTTCTAACAAGTCGAGGAATCATCACCAAGATTATGTTTACTCTGTTTGTTACGGGAAAATCTATCCCGTTTGTTCTCAGATTATGTTTACTCTGTTTGTTACGGGAAAATCTATCCCGTTTGTTCTCAGATTATGTTTACGCTTTTTGTTACGGGAAAATCTATCCCGTTTGTTCTCAGATCATGTTTACTCTGTTTGTTACGGGAAAATCTATCCCGTTTGTTCTCATATTTTTCCCGGCAAGATAAAGCATAAATAATCTTTCGTACTTGCTTATAGTTTTAACTTCAAACCGACTGCTTTTTAAAGAGTAGTTTGGGTGTTATCCAAGCTGAATCTTCAAACGCCAGGTTTTTCTTATTAAGTTTTCGATAAAAGCGGATCCCGAGATAACCGTAAGTTGTTAATGTAGAGAGGTCAAACATCGTCTATTTGACTATGACAGAAATATAAACACAGTTTCCTCAACATAGCCGCCCTCTCCTCTGCAGAGCCAGGTTATCGACAAGAGAGAAAAAGCTTTGGTTCATGATCGATTCATGATACGCTGATACGCGGGTCTGAAACAACGTCGCTCTATACGTATTCAGTCTAAAATTCTACATTTTATTAAAATTAATCTTCCGCCCGTAGAGTTAAGGTTCTGTAAAGAAGTTGAGGAACAAATGTGGTTGGTTTTGACAATGAAATCTGGGAAAAGGGACAAGCGGAGAACAGAGGCAGTACCCTCTACGCGTTTAATCTTTCCATCTCCCCTTTCTCCACTCAATAACTAGACAGTAGACAAGAGAATATTAAACCTTTCACTCCCAGAGTCAATTATGGAGACATGTAATGTAGTTCTAACTTTTGAGTCTGTCAACAAAATCCTATGGTGTGACCATTCAAATGAAACCTCTTCAGTAGTACTTTTACTTGGTACCATTTGTTTTTCAATATTTTACAAAATAAAATTTTGTCTTTTTTCTTGAATTTTGATGTTTAGCACCCTTGGGAGTTATAGGGTTAAAGAAAGCTTTGGCAGAGTGGAGGAAGGTAGCCGTGTTGAGACACTTCGCTTTATTATATATGTTTTAAGTTAAATGCGGCCATGGCAATTACTGTTCTGGTTGGATATCATCTTCTATGACTGTATTACTCGGCATTACTGAATTTTCGCTCATCAGAAGAGCGAGTGGAAAATGAAGCGGATAGACCCGAGATAAAGGAAATCCAGAGAAATGAAAAAAAAAGGAATAAGTATTATCTAAAAAGGAGATGCTTTATTGATGAAAAATCTAATACAATCTAATGAGAAAGAAATTAAACACAAAAGTTTGTCAGTGTTTGTGCTGTGAATGAAACAACGAGACAATGGGTTGATTATTTATCACGGTCTAATACTTTAGGGGTGGGTCATATCTTAACACAAATAGCTTACTTAGAAGGGTACCCCCGGGGGGGGGGGGGTACTTTGTATATTTATGGGTGGGGGTGAGCTGCTGGGACTCTGAAACCCTTACCCTAGACTACACCATGTTCTGCTGATTTTGCAACCCTATACTTGACAACAATGTAGATACCAAAAATCCCTACCCTATCCCAGACTGGCTGTTTTTAGAACTTGAAGCCATCTCATTCTGTCAACAATGTTGCCGTGATGATTTAACTTCAGTTTAGGGAAGGCTCTTTCTCTTCCAAGTTTCAACTCATATTCTGAACTTAATCTTTATACCACGATCAGTGGTATGATGCTTTATATCCCATGTAGAAATGAGATTTCAGCAAATAAAACATGTTATATTTGAAAGAAAAGAAAGGAGAATGTACTCTTACATAAAGTTATGGGAGATCCTGAAAATAAAGAACGTGATCAGTTAGATACTGTACAGGGAACTATTTGGTTGTTTTAACCCATGTTTAGATAACGATCACGACGGGACCAATCTTTTTTAATGCTGGAAATTTTTCTACAGCAAATGATAATGAAAAGCTAGTAATTAATCGTATGGATGATAACAGTTATAGAGAACTTGTTCAATCTTTGAACAGAGAACAAATGGCGTTTTCTTACCATATGTTACTCTCTGTTAAAAACGACGAGAATTAATTGACACTTTAAGTAGTGGCGTGGGTTTAGGGAAGGCAACAGTAACACAATGTTTGTATGAAGCTCTTGATAATAAACCAGGTGAAAATCCAGACGAGTTGAAAGTACTGAAACTTGCTCCAGATACAAGACAAGAGGACTGCATAACCATTACCAATAACATGGAACCTTACTTGTCGAAAGAGAAATTGAACTCAAGAAACCACGCACTCTAACCTAAATGTCCAATTGCAACATCAAAAACAATATTCAGACATAATCTGACAGCATTGCATGATGGGGAAAAACTTACAGGAGATAGCCCAAAGGGCACTTTGATTTAATATTTTACAAAATAAAATTTGGGATTTTTTCTTGAATTTTGATGTTTAGCACCCTTGGGAGTTATAGGGTTAAAGAAAGCTTTGGAGGAGTAGAGGAAGGTAGCTGTGTTGAGACACCCTGCACTTCGCTTTATTATATATTTTTTTAGTTAAATGCGGCCATGGCCGTATTATCTAAAAAGGAGATGCTTTATTGATGAGAAATCTAATACAATGTAATGAGAAAGAAATTAAACACAAAAGTTTGTCAGCGTTTGTGCTGTGAATGAAACAAAAGACAATGGGTTGATTATTGATCAAGGTCTAAGACTTTAGGGGTGGGTCATATCTTAATACAAATAGCTTACTTAGGGGATGCCTGGGGTGGGTGGGGGTTACTATGTATATTTTTTGGTGGGGCTGTGCTACGACTTTAGGGGTGGGTGATATCTAAATACAAAATAGCTTACTTAGAGGGGTACCTCCGGGGGGTACTTTTTTGGGGGTGGGGGTGAGCTGCTGGGACTCTGAAACCCTTACCCTAGACTAGACCATGTTCTGCTGATTTTGCTACCCTATACTTGACAATAATGTAGATACCAAAAATCCCTACCCTATCCCAGACTGGCTATTTTTAGAACTGTATTGCTACATGTATTAATGTTTTCAATGGGAAACCATCTGTCAACAATGTTGGCGTGATGATTTAATTTCCATTTAAGGAAGGCTCTTTCTCTTCCGAGTTTCAACTCATATTCTGAACTTAATCCTAATACCACTGATCAGTATCCAGCAAATGATACCCTATTCTAGATCAAAACTATCTGATTTCTATACTGTACCCCAGACTAAACTGCTCGAAAACCATGCCCTTCACAGTAGCACATACCTATATACAGCTGTACCTGTAGCTTAGATATGAGAGTACCCTGAACTCAAGGAGACAGATGATGAAGTCTTAGGATGTCCTGTAGTTATTAACCCTTTAAGTTCTAATGTCAACTGTCAAATTCTCCTTACAGGTCTCCTCACATTTCTTATACAACTGGTTGGGAGAAGTAGTTTAAAATTAATATCAAGGCAGCTCATCTTTGGTGATCATTTCCTTAATTCTCATGAACTGTTTGCTTGACTATCCATTGATATCACCAGGAGAAATTTGATGCTGGTCACAATTGGCACTAAAAAGTTAAGGGTAAAATTAATCACTAACTAAAAGTGAACATTATTAATTCTTTTTTCTTTGCATCAAGGTATGAAGTTCACCGTTTGTAATTCATTTCTCAAAATCTGCTTTTCTTGGTTTCTCAACTGCAATGCTAGCTGCATATTCACTGGCAGTTTATCATGGGTCATCATACTAATGACACAGCCTTTTTCAGCTTGCTCATAAGATTCTAATACTCTTTGAACTAAGCACTGTTTCCACTGTGAGACCCTTAATTCAATTTCCTCGCTGAGACAGTCTCCTGTTAAAACTCTCTGCCAGTCTCTTTTAAAACTGTCTTCATCCATAGCAAGAATTCTCAACAAAACAAGAGCACTCCAAGACAGGCCATTTTCCTCGGAACAGCTCAAGTCCTTATCCAGTTGATTTAATGAAATAACTTCTCTCTTTCTCCGTGAAATTCCAGCTATCTCTGGTATCACAATTGAATAAACTAGATCTTGTGAGAATGTAACTGTACTGTGCAAGTTCTTTGGTAGAATGAAGCCATACTCCATAAGCAGCTGTGAGTTATCATGGGGGCCATAGTTGATGAAGACCTGAAAACCTTTGTTGTATTCTGTTAAGGTATGAATTTCATAACAGCAGCTTTCTTGGTTGAAACCAGCTTGGACCTACATATGTATGACAAAATTTTATTATCATATTCCTGATGAGCAGTGGCAAATGCAGGGGAGGGGTCCATGGGGGTGGGGGGGGGGGGGGGGGGGGGGTCCCCTGTATTCACACTGGGTCCCCTCCTTACAATTGAGTCTAGATCCACACCATCAATTGAGTACGAATCATGGCATCTACAAGGTTGGAGAAGGGGGAGGGTGGCAAAGTGGGCAAAGTACCTTCTTTTGTTTAAAATTCATAATATTAGGACTCTCTGAGCAGTCGATTTATTTCCAGTTTCCTCTTTTGGTGATGGTGTGGGGGTACAAAGATTGTGGCAGGTATTTGGGGAGTTCAGTTGATGCTGGGTTAATAATGTGCAAGAAGTGCTGATGAGTTAGTCATTCCCTCAGGAAAGAAATAACCAATGTTCTGAGGTGCCTTAGACTACTACAGTGGAACCCCGCCATACGACCACCCCGTTAATACGACCACCCCGTTATTACGACCACTTTTTTCTGGCCCGAACAAAAGCCTACTCATTTTCTTATCTTAAAACCCCGTTAATCCGACCACCCCGTTATTACGACCAACGACCACCTTTTGGAGTCCTCAGTCGTTATTTTCTTTATAAAATTACCCCGTTAATACGACCAGTCAAAATGCCTGGTTAGGCTGCTGAATGAAAGAGGGGGTAGTGAGGATAAAATCGACGAACCTCCGGCAAATGTGCCCAAAATAGCTTCATATCAGGAGGCGACATTTGGCTTGCAAGACGTTTTACATTTTCTAGAGGCAAAGGGCAATATGAAAACTGCAAATGAACTCGCCAAAGTTATTGCTAATGTACAAAGTGATTGGCTTAAGCAAAGGCGAAGCCAGTCGAAGCTTACAGACTTTTTTAAGACCGTTTGAACTTTGTAATAATTGTGAAAGTGTTGTAAGCTACAATATAGAAAACAGTTCTTCGAGACATTTCACTAGAAGCCCTTTTCTTTCATAACAAGGCACTCTGAAAGAAGTCAGTGTTTTTTCTCATTACTCGGTTTCGTTTACAGTTTCGTTTACAGTTGCATTGAACTGCGGTTGTAAGGTTGTCAATTAACTGCAAAAAGGTTGATTTATAGCAAATTAAAGGTATACATGTAGGAGAATGTAGTTTAAAAGCATGTTGCACCATAATTTGACCCTACCCCGTTAATACGACCACCCCGTTAATACGACCAAATTTCCATGGCCCAAAGGTGGTCGTATTAACGGGGTTCCACTGTACCTACAAAGAATGGAAAAGAGGACAGCCCAGGAACAAGCTATGTCCTGAGATTGTAGGTGTTACATCTCAAATTAGGAGTCATTTCATTACAGCGAGTATGTGTCAGGGGCTACTATCTGCAACAATTAACCACTGATAATGTGTATATGAAAATAAATTCATATGAACTGCAGAGAAAGAATTACAGCAATGCTCCGTCACACGTGACCAGTATTTTGAAAATTTGAATTGAGTTTTCAAGTTCATACATCGGTTTTGTAAATTCCTTCCGAGATTCAGAATTCCTGTGAGAATTTTACCGCATTTTCGGAAAACAAAGTGTTTTTCAGAGAGATCTTCAAGGTTTCATTCAAATCTCGGACGTTACAAAGAAATATTCAAATGTTCATTTCATTCTTGTGGATTACTGGTCACGCATGACAGAGCATGACTGTAAAGTAATAAAAGAGAATGTGATGATCACAGTTATGCAGCAAATGAGGGAGTTACAATCAGGGCCTAAAAGAAAAAACATTTCAGGCCTCGATAGGATTTAAACTCATGACCTTTGTGATTCCAGTGCAAACCATTGGGGAAACCCAGACCCCAGAAGTTACTTACTTCTGCTGTGTCAGTATGATTCAGTAAATCAAGAACAGGAGCAAGTGCATAAGCCTCGTCAGTCTGCAGACTTATCCCACCAGCTGGAAATGTATGCAAGTTGTTAGCTTTGTATACAGACCTTGTGTTAACAACATACCAGGCCCATCTGAACTCGTCAAATGTTAACAACTCTACAAATTTCTTATTCGGCATGGACATGTGTTTTTCAAGGAGTTGTTTAAGCTGTTCATAAGATTCTTGAACAGTTGTGATCTGAGAAACACACTGCTGTTGTAAATTCGAAGGAAGGGCATGTATTTCTTCTTCATTGAAATATGCTGGCGTATTAAAACACTTGGGCAATGTACTGATATAAGGATGCCAAAATGATTTACTCCCGCGGTATTTTTCATACAAAATGAAAACACACAACAGCTGCTTCGCTGAAAGAACAGGAAAAGAATTCGAATTCAATTGAAGTTTAACCAATTCTTGTCCGATTTTACTCTTTTCAGCTGTTTTTGAAGTGATTAACATCTTTTCCGGCACAGATATCACCAAATCACCACTTTTCAGTTTCTTGGAAGTCATCAAACCTCTTCCTGTTTGAGAAAAATTCGCTGGACGAAGTTTTCCAAAAGATATCCCGTTTTGTTTTGCCCACTTGAAAAGCGCTATGTAATCGGGTTCATGTATTGCACTACCACATTCCTTGTTATAATTGTCATTTTTCTTACGCTTCCGTCTTCTCCCTGTTCTACCATTCGTTCCCATCGGTGAAAGTTAAAAGCAGCTATTTAGTATTAAGTGTAAATTGGCAACTGAACGGTGAATTTCTGACGAATTTTGCACCATTGCATCGTCCGCCATCTTGAATTCCAACTACCGACGGAGTCTGGGTGCAAATAGTCCGGTCCCGTGAAGCATTGCAAGCGTCGAGGTGGGATGAAAACAAATGTGGCGGAAATATAGTGACCTTGTAGTCAGTGGTTTCCTCGTAGCCTGCGACCAAGAGAGCTTGCTAGAGGGCTAGTTTCCTTGTCAAATCTTGTCTAGTTTCTGAGAGAGCTGTTTTTAAGCCAAATATGTCCATCGATATTCAAAAGTGGAAGGCTGAGGCTCATGAAAATGCTGCTAAGACTGTGGCAAATATGCTCCAGGTTGGTGTACTAAAATGTGCATACATCTATAAAGGAGCGATCATTATTTATGGTGTGGTAGGGGGTGGATAATTCTGAAGAGGGTTATAAGATTTTAAGGGTTGCTGAAGGACGGATTATGCCATCATGGGTAAAATGGAGTTAAAATGGAGTCTTGAAACACCAGGGATATAAACAAATAGCTGGTCCAAGATCCATTATTATGTTTAAACCATACATGGTGTAGACTACGAGTAATGCTTCATTTCACTCTAATAAAGGATAGTCACATAGGCGATCACAGGAAATCCCCTTCCGCTTGAGATAAGTGAGGGGCTACTTAATCAGTATATAATTATACTGCTGTGCCATGTATAAAAACGTCACATTATGTGGGTTTATTTTAAAAATATAGATTTATAGTATATTAAACAGGACTTTGTGGTATTAGGAAATGACATTTTTTCCTGTTATTTATAAGACCCCCCCCCCCCCCCCCCCTCCCCAACATGTGCAAGCAAATACATAAAATAAAATTGTTTTGTAGTTTTTCTTCCAGCAGGAAGCTACAACTGTACATGTTGTTCCTAATGGATAGAGATCAGGGCTTGGTTGCATAGAACAATCCATAAGATACTTGCCATTCCTTATTTTGCAATTTAATAAAAGTCATTCTCTCTTCTCTCAACTCACTTATTTTTTTTGCTGACTTGATTGTCTCCTTTTCAGCATCCTGACAGTTTGGACAAAGTGGAGCAATGGAGACGAAGATACATGAGAAACAAAGTAAGTAACTATACCTTTCCAGATCCTTACACAAACAAACATACAATGTCACTTTTGTCAGTGGCAGCAAGCTTTTAACCAGAAATTGAAAAGTGGGCTAAATTGCAGAATACCCGGCCCACTTATTTGCATCTCATTGAATAAGAATAGTGCCTATTGTTATTTGCCTCGTTCTACAAAACGAACCGACAAATGTAAATGAATGGGCCGGGTATTCTGCAATCGCTCCGAAAAGTGGGAATCTTGAAGATATTTCTTATCATAAATTTTTAAAGGATTAGGAACAATTTTCATCATTTTTTTCAAAAAGTGGGCATCCATAGGATGTCTGGAAACCCTGCTGGCTAGATCTAGGGGAGGGGTGTGGGTCCCTGTACCCTCCCCCTCCCCCCAGCGAAATCAGCTGTAAACTAAGTAGATTAACACACAATGAAACCTGTATTAATTATCATAACAGGCATCAGCAGAAGCCAGACTCAAGACGGCTGTTCAGTCTCAACTTGATGGTGTCAGGACAGGACTGCATCAGCTGCACAGGTTAGATCATATCATTGATGACCCATGATTCTAATGACACATTGACATAAATAAACCATGTTAACAAAAATTGAAATTAGTTTTTTTTTCTTTTAGTGGTCTTCACGAAATCGAAGAGATCAAGAGAAGGTACTGACAACAAATTTCCAATAAAGCCTGGTTCACACTAGTGACATTACAACATAAGAACATGGATATAAGGACATAAAGAATATATAAGTTTTTTCCTTACAACTGTACGTTTTTATGTTTACTGTATGTTATGTTCCTATTATGTCAATATTTTATGTTGTTTACATTGGTGACATAAAACATTGTTACTTATAGGTTGTTTTGCATTTGCGTAATCTTGCTGTTATGACGTTATGTCACTAATGTGAACCTGAGGCTTAACTACATGTACATGTATGCAGTGGTCTATGATTGATAAACCATCTGTGAATAATTTGCTTTTTTTCTTTTAAAATGTTACATGTAAGTCAATGGCCAATCATAATATTTTCTCTTTGAGTGCCAGTGAATACAACACAGACTTGTCATCTAAGGATACATGTAGTAAAGATACAGTACATGTACATTTCAATATGTTACTTATTATTCTTTTCTAATATTTATTAACAAGTTGAATCAGTGAGAATCATTCAAGTATATGTTGTGGTTCAAATTTTTCTTTGGTTTAATTTTTTTTTCTTTTGTGTCACATTATGATAATGAATCTGAGACAAAGGAAAATCAAAATCAAACTGGTTTGAAAATTTTTAAACCAAAGAAAAATTTAAACCACAACATATACACGTATCAATCCATAAGTTGCGCATTGTAAGTAAGGCTGTTAATATTGATGTACAATGTAGAAGATCAGGACAAATGACAAAACAATGATCTATTGACCTTTCTTTATTATTATCTTTTCAAAGTATGAATGAGGTTGATTCAATGTGTAAGAATGTCAGATCATTAGCAGAAGATTTGCAAGCTGTCAGGGAATGCCAAAGGGAGCAAAGTGAGGTACATGTAAATTTATGCAGTAATATGGTAGCATTTTTAATTTAAGGGCTTTGTCGAAAACTGTGCTACACTGTACACTGTAGGTGGAGGTTTTTTACCGTTAGATCTAAATTGTTCCAATCTCTACTTGGGATTGTGCACTTGGTAAAAATCCTAAATCTGTATTTTATTTTCTGAGCAACAATGACTTTATGAGAAGAATTACAATGTATGTAAGCTCTAAAATCTTAATTAACTCAAGCAAAGCACAAGCAAAGCACTGATTTCCTTTGTTCTCTGACTGTTTGAACTAAAACAAAGAAGCCGATCATAAAAGCTTCAATGAGGAAAAGTCATGAGCTAATTACTTGGATTTAAACCGTTTTGCCAAAAAAAAATAATGTAACTAAGCTTGTCTGTATATGAAAATAGCCAGATCATAACTTGTGAAAACAAAAATATGTTTGGACCTTTCCCTCTCCTAGACAATTTGCTTTACCAACTCCCCACCCTTCGCCTCACTCCAACACCGTTAACATTACATATAAAAATCGCAGGCTTAATATTCACCTACCCTCCCTTCTCCTGGGCATTTTTCTTCACCAACCCCTCGCCTCCTTGCATCTACTGTAACTCCCCACCCTCCCCTCCCTCCCATGGGTAAGGCAGGTGACCATTTTATATTGCGTGCTCAATGAAAGTGAACTAATCAACTCCAGAAGTGAATGGAGTTATGCCCGCATCCCAAGGACTGTTATCACGGAGTAGAGAACAAATACTCCTAAACTAAAGCTACGGACAGTGTGACTCCATGTAACAATTGCGAAATGTTTACTATTATTGTGTAATGCATTACATTATTTTGTTATGTTATTTTATTTCTTTTTTACCTGGTTACAGGGATTAGTTTTCATGCATTGCTACATGAAATCATTTCATATTCAAATTATGGCTACCAACTGATGAGGTCTTTTGACGAAACTAGTTTTGTGTAGTTGCACATGTAAATGTGCGTTGAAAAATAAGGTTTTTTATTCTTATCAATATGATGTGCTCAATGTCATGTAATGTAAATGTTGACCAATCAACTGATGGACCAATCAAGTAAAATTTTGTCCCACTAGCTGCTACAGCGTTTACATGTACTGTAACTTGTTCATTGCTTTAAATATTCCTGACTCATTGTTAAAAATATTAAGTTATTATTTTATAGATATCTAAAGCTTGTGAACACCTTAACCTCATATTTACTGTTCCTGAGAATGTGAAGAAAACAGAGGCTTTGATCAATGAAGGCAAACTGCTTCTTGCACACAAATGGTAAAGTGTTGTAAATGATACAAGTCATGTCATGTACCCTCAGTACACAGAAAAATGATATACATGGTATAACATACACCCAGTTTCATGTTGTTGATCTTTGCTCAGAAACAACCTCTGGCAAAATTTAAAAGTTATGACTTCCCCTGAAAGTATATACAAAATTTGTTGGTTGTTATTAATAAATCCCGAAAGTAGCAACTGGACCCTGAAATAGCAACCCCCTGAAAGAATCAACTTCCAAATACATACATGTACATGTAGATTAATCATTAATAGTAAAATACTGAAAGTAACAAAGGTTGTTGTGTTCCGAACTTTACGATATTAGATTCAAGTGACATTCTGTATAATACACCTCGGACCACTAGACACAAACTAATACCCATGGTTGCACCCCCCCCCCCCCCCCCCCATCCTCACCTTGGGCTTGGAGCAAAACTTAAGGGGAGGGGGTACTGTACTTCCAAGGGTTAATATTAAATAACACTATTGTCGCTATCAAGTTTTGAATAAGTTTTAACTTTGAAGTTTTAAAACTTCATTTATTTAGTTTTTGAGCTTATTTGCATATGTGTACAGTTTATCAGATTTGGAGGCTACCAGGGATGAACTGCTGTTTGAAGTTCATAAGATGGCGCAAGAAGAAGAAGGCCGCAAACCAGATAAAACTGTGAGTCAATATATTTGTGAAAAATATTAATTTTAACAAAAAACTTAACGATATGAAAACTACATGACGTTTCGATGACTTCATGTCATCATTGTCAAATGAATAAATTGAGGATAACGGTTAAGCATATTTATAGGAATAAAGGCGTGAGATAATAAATTAGAATGCGTGGCATGAAAGCATTTGAGTAAAGAGTTTCGCGCGAATGGAATCCGCTTAAATGCTTTCATGCCACGCATTCTAATTACATTTTCTCATGCCCTCATTCCTATAAATATGCTTAACCGTTACCCTCAATTTATTCGTTCGACAATGGTGAGTCATGAAGTCATCGAAACGTCATGTAGTTTTCATATCGTTAATTTTCTTGTTAAAATGTTTATCAAAATCGATTTTTATTAAAAATATTAATACATAAAGAAAGATGATAATTTTACCGAGCTTAACATTTTGACTTACTTGTACCATCTCTCTTTATCG
Source organism: Dendrophyllia cribrosa (assembly GCA_024195265.1). NCBI lineage: Eukaryota > Metazoa > Cnidaria > Anthozoa > Scleractinia > Dendrophylliidae > Dendrophyllia > Dendrophyllia cribrosa. The sequence continues at coordinate 31,968,735 of JAJLRJ010000011.1, read as the reverse complement.
CCTCACATGATGCTTTCGACATTGCTGATCCTAGCACTACACAGGACGCATGTCATACATGAACCTAGTACTGTATAATGGCCTAGTTCTCCTTAAGTCTCTTGTATGCTGTAGCTCAGTGGTTAGAGCATCTGACCGGTTTGCGGAGGGTCATATACATGTAGTTTCGAATCCTGTCAGGGACTTAGATTTATTTCTTTGTCGCATGCTTGTGACTAATACAATAATTATTACAAAGTGAAGGACTTTGGGCAAAAATGTTCTGTAGGTACAGTACACTGTACTAAACTTGTATTAACCCATTGACACCTGAACCGCCCGTAACCGCCCGTACAAGACTCCACTGCTTTAAAAAATTGTAACTTTCTCAATCGTGCGAACATTGCCTTAACTAGCAGTTGTGAGCATTGACTAGAAAGTCTTTCAAATTGAGATACCCAATAAACACAAAAAAGTCAGCGATTTTTGCAGAATATCAGCGTTTGAATTTGGACAATAACAAAAATTACCGTTTTTAACGTCATAGAAAAACAACAAAAATCACGTTTTTGCCTTTAGTTTTTTTTATTCAAATCATCGTGGCAAACCCAAAAGTCAACATTTACAGCAAAATTCAGTCCTAGTCCTAGCTTAGCAGTGAATTTTTGTGCTCTTATTCGTTGCTCGGGCCTAGCTACAGCTTCTTATACTAGTGCATACTCACCTTGCCTCGATTTTCAACATCACCACCGCACTGCATGCTGGGAAATAAACAGATTTTTTGACAGCGTCCATTCCGTCCTCCACAATTTTCATATATATACTAAGTCCACAGCCACTCTGACCCACCGCCGAAATTTCGCGCTTGTTGTGTTCTCCTGTGGTCGCAACTTCCAAAATATGCCGCGGTAGGTTGAGAAATTCATCCAGAGTCGAGTCCCAAAGCTACTTCGTTTCCAGGCGGCCATTTTTCCAGTTCAACGAGCAACGAGCCAAATTCGTAAACGAAGTACAACACCTAACTCGCTTCATTGAGAAGTGGACTCTGAACTATCTCCAAGCTTAATGATGCTCATCAGGCAGCTACTAAAGATGAAAAATGGCTGTGAACTTACCAAAAATCGTAGATAATTCATATTGGACCCTTTATTGCAAATCAACCAAGCAAAATGAGATCGTCACAATGACGTTTCCAGTAAACTTGAGCCTTCAGTGTTTTAGAACAGCAGCACTTTCAATGGTAACTCCAAATATGAAGTCACGAAATCCTATGGGGCGTGTGTATGCAGAAAATCACTGAAAAACGTAAAAATCCTCAGGTGTGAATGGGTTAATTTTGTAGAGGCCAATTTGTAGTGTTTACATACACTGTATATGTAGGCAAGCGGTTTACTTTCAATTGAAATCTTGCATTTTTATACTTACGGTACATGTATGTAAACACTGTTGAATTGCAAGATACAGTATGAAGTGTTTATGGCTCCAGATATATTGTAAAAGTAAAAAAAAATTTATTGTTTAACCTTTTCTCCATCTTTTCCTGTCTTTTCCAGCCTTTTTATCAATACTTTGATGCTGTCAAGAAATTATCTGTAAGTACCTTTTAAACAGCCTGAGAATAAAATACCACATGTGTCCTATACTTCAATTTAATTATATTACAATAAATTACATTTTGTATAATAATACAGCTCTGTCAGCGGACTCTCTCGTAAGCGGACAACTCTACTTACAGTATGGCCATGCACCTTTTCAAAACCCCATTTGAACTCCAGCTCATGCTAACTTCTTACACATTCCTGTAGGCGGCCAGCTGCAGTTGCAGACACTATTACGGCTTCGTTAACCCTAACCCTAACCCTAAGAGACTGCTTTGCTGTAAAGACCAATGGCTCGCTAAATGACATTGGCTGTAACTCTTGCTATTTTTGTAACAGCTAATTTTTAAATTTTTAAGTTTTAAATCTACATTTTTTTATTATTATTATTTGAATAATTTTATACATGTATGAAAATGTGAAAATCATATACTGTACATGTAAATAAGTATAAAAAAGTCATGTATTATGTGAACTGCAGATTTAACACGAGTAAAATTTGATCCTCGCAGTGTGTTTTTTCAACCGCTTAAGTTGATAGCACACTTCGAGGATCAAATTTGACTCATACATTGTATTATTGTATTATTATTATTATTTAGTGTTAGTACTAGTAGTAATCATAGATTATAGTGCGTCTCCTTATCCCATGGCACCTCGTCTTGACCTACGTAGTACCTCAGTTTCAGGGGCTATGTCACGAGATATGTCACGCAGGCAAAAACGTCGGGCCGACGTCAAACAAATTCACGCTATCGCCGTGGAATTGGGCAAAAATCCTTCAATTATGCTGTGCTGTGTACTCCGAAAGGTCTCAGATTTTTCCGACATATAAATAGTATAATTATTTGTCTTGATTTCATTTTGGTTTATATTTCTCCGATTCTGAAATGATACGTCTCAGTACATGTCAGTATCTCAACGTCTAGAAGTTGTATTCAGCATATGTTTAATCAGTTTAGCATGGACGAAAGTTCTTCTCCGGGGCTGATTGCTGTGAAATCAACCCAAAAGTTGTCATATTTTCCTCTCTTCTACGAAAGTAGTGTGCTTTCAATGCTGTAACGTAATTTATAATAACACGCGCAAGTGATCTCAAGGTCAAGCTACATGTAGGTCACGTACACAAACAGTACAAAAAGTATTAGCTGCAGTAGTTATTTTGATCTGTTTTGAATGAAGTCCAGAAATTTTCATTGCTCTCTCCCAAGCGAATAAAAAAACGATACAATATTGGATTTGTCTGCAGGGACAAACAAATTTTATTCATAACGCTCAATTATCAGATAGTGCTAGTATCAAGACGTTTCAAGATGGAGCAGATTTGGTACCGACACTTTTCTCGATTCGTTCCGCCTAGACGACGCGCTAAGCATGCTGGATACTATTGTGACGTTGCAAGATGGCGCAGATTTGGTACCGACACTTTTCTCGATTCGTTCCGCCTTGCCGACAAGATTAGGAAGCATCTCCTTCGTCGACGCAATAAATCTGTAAATGTTTTAGAAATTAGTTATTAGTTTTTAGTTTTTAATTATAAGTTCTTACATGTAGTTAGGTGTCACCAATATTAGCTGAATTGAAAAATTGAGCTAGAAACCTTTGACATGTAAATAAAGTTTGTTGATGATTTAATGATGCTTCCCAACGATGTCTGCTACACTGGAGCTGTCACCATCCCCTTCATCAAATGTAGTGTTGGAGGCTTAACTAAACACAACTTTTTAATAGCGTTCAAGATGGCATTCTCCAAATCTTACAAAGAACATTGTCATGCCCAATTAAGAGCGTACATATATATCTTTTTAATTTCTAATGGAGCATTTATTCCACAGGACTCTCTGGGAAAACAATGCTGGGTTGTATTAGGCCGAGTTCTGAGTACAGTACGCAGTGACCCCGCTCAACTGGTAACAGCTCTAAGAATAGTTGAAAGGGAAAACAGGTATGTATTGTACAGGCAATTTTAAAATTGTATACAGACCCAGATTTCTGAAACATGATTCATGATTTATGATTTGAAAAATAAATCATTGTTGTTGTCAATTGCTATGATTCGACCGTCATAATTCACCCAAGTGGCAAGGGGATATCAAGCACTACTTACTGAACTGTTCTTTTACCAACTTCTTCCCCACAGCCTTCTCTGCTTTCAAAACGGCGGGTGGGGCATTACATACAATATATAGAAACCTCTGCACAAGGCTGCCAACATACTCCAAGAATCGTCGATATTTGATCGTCGATCAATGAAATGGCATTTTCAGAGGTTGACTCAGACTGTGCCAAAATAGATCTTATTATTAATTTGGGGTTGTTATTCAGACCATAATTATTATCCATATACTCCTCCCATGGAAGGTTTTTTGTTTAGCACCCCCCGTCCCCCCAGGAAATTCCTGTTTAGTTTCATACTCTGCTTCTAAAATGTTGGCTTTTAAGACCCCCATCCCCCTAGGAATTTCCGCTGACCTTCCATGGGGTGGATATGGATTTTTTCTGGAACTACACATTGTCACTTCATTTATTATCAGTAACACTGGCTTTGATTACTTTTAGGGGCTGCTGTGCTATATTAGCGTACAATGTATTGTGTATTGTCGAAAATCAAGAGCATTTTATTACATGTAAAGTATTATTAAAAGGGTTGCAGTATGTAGATATTACTATTGTTTGTGTTCATTTTGTTGTCATAGATCTGATAAAAGGGCACAGGAAAAAGAAGAAAGCATGGGATTTTCAGTGCCTGGCCGGCCTAAAAAGTGGAGAGACAAGGCTTTTAAAGTTTTAGAAGAGTCAGTCAGTAACAGGTTAATAGGACACTTCATTTAAAACCGTCATGAATGATCACTAAAAGACTTCATCCCCGGACTCAAAAGTTAGAACCACCTTGTACAGCATAATAAACAGCACCACAGGAAAGTACTCCTCAGTAGCTTTCATTTGAATGGTCACACTTCAGGATTTCATCCACAGACTCAAAAGTTACAATCACTTTGTACAGCATAATAAACAGCACCACAGGAAAGTACTGTTTAGTAGCTTTCATTTGAATGGTCACACTTAAAGTGCATATGAAGTAATTTTTTATTTTGTCTTTTTTTGGAGGCTATTATGCCTTTATTTCGAAATGATAAAAGAAATTTGTCAGAGAAAAATTTAAGGCCTCTTTTTTGCCGTCCAAAGTAGCACAATTTGCAGAAATCAGTGTCCCGGAGACTGGGAACGAGGTTTCGAAATCCATTGTGTTGATGACGTAGAAAATACTTGAGATTCGTTTCTTCAAAAGAATGCCGCCATGATACTCGTGAGTTGAAGTATTTTCTACGTCACAGCCTTGTAATACTGTACAATAGCTTTGGCCGCGCGCTCGATAGAGACACTTTCTGGCGGAAAATGCAAAACTTTCAAGCCGAATAATTTCACAATGGGAAGGATCTTTTGGATGAAACCCACAAATTTAGATAAAAAAAGTAAAGCACTATCAAACCATGGAAATATTTTTTTTACTTCATATGCACTTTAAGGATTTCATCCACGGACTCAAAAGTTATAACCACCTTGTACAGCATAATAAACAGTACCACAGGAAAGTGCTGCTCATTAGCTTTCATTTGAATGGTCACACTTAAGGATTTCATCCACGGACTCAAAAGTTATAACCACCTTGTACAGCATAATAAACAGCACCACAGGAAAGTACTGCTCAGTAGCTTTCATTTGAGTGGCCACACTTAAGGATTTCATCCACGGACTCAAAAGTTATAACCACCTTGTACAGCATAATAAACAGCACCACAGGAACGTACTGCTCAGTAGCTTTCATTTGAATGGTCACACTTAAGGATTTCATCCACGGACTCAAAAGTTATAACCACCTTGTACAGCATAATAAACAGCACCACAGGAAAGTACTGCTCAGTAGCTTTCATTTGAATGGCCACACTTAAGGATTTCATCCACGGACTCAAAAGTTATAACCACCTTGTACAATAAACAGCACCACAGGAAAGTACTGCTCAGTAGCTTTCATTTGAATAGTCACACTGTAGGATTTCATCCGCAAATCCAAAAAAATATAAACTTGTCCCTCTTATTAGTGAATGGATTACATGTTGTAATTCTTTTATTAATTTCTTGATTGTAGATTTGAGAGTCTTGAGATGGAACTGCAGGATAGAGCAAATGATAAAATGTGGCTCGTCAAGCATCTGGAGCGCACTAGACAACGTGTCCTGGATGACTTGATTGTTGTCAAGGTTTGTATTATTTATTAAACTGTTATTGCATCCAGCATGAGTTATTTGAATTTCCAGCATGTTTAAAATAGCTGCTGTTTTGTTTCTATGTTTCTAATACTTATCTGACAGTTTTTGGAGGCGTATGGACGGCGAATAAACCAGAACACTGCGTTCCACTATTATTCACATGTTGGCTCATAAGAGCCTTTGATTTCTTTCTTTTTTTCAACTTAGAAATTGAGAAAAATAAAACATGAAACATCTAACAAATTTCGAAAGCCAAACTATCTCAGTCTGCTATCTGCTTTAGTGAGCATTTAAAACTCCTAAACTAGTATTTGAATCATATTTTCCTCTTCATAAGTAATGTTTGGCGACAAAATCAGCATAAAATGTGCTAATAGCAGTCTTATTTTCTCTTTCGACATTTCAGAATCTCTGTCAAGACTGTTTTCCTCCAAGTTACAATATATTTGATCGTTACATCAGAATGTACCACAAGGCTCTATCAGCTATGGTAAGTACCAGTCATAGTTCATCATATCGTGCAGAAGAATCAAATAACTGCTACATGTACGTGAAGAGAAGCTATGTTGCGTTGAGCTTTTTTTTTTTTTTTTTTTTTGGGGTGGGGGGGGGGGGGGGGGGGGGGGGATCTTACCGGGTGCGAACTGAGTATGGAGCGAAGTGACCGTAATCAAGTATCTGTATAGGTGGTTTGACGATCTTTAGTTTTCATTATTATACGCACGCGCGTTACAAGAAAACCCCAACAACCTATACATTTTCTGAAAGCTTAATTAAACGAGGTACATGTACCGTAAAGTTCTGCAAGTAACAATCCCCCGAAAATAGCGACCCCTTGAAAGTAACGTCAAAACTTTGTGTCTGCTAAAAAATCCCGAAAGTAGCGAGCCCCCTGAAAGTAACAAGACCAACTTTTTTAAAATTATACACAACACAATCTGGACAATGACATGCGGAAACTGCCCATGTGGCAGTACATGATAAAACTGGACCTACGAATTTTATCTACAACAATTATTGTTATGAACTTCTGTCATTGATTTCATTTGGTAAAAGAGCTCGCACTTGCTTTATTTAACGATTTATGTTCCCCAAAGGTAACGACTCCCTGAAGACAGCTAATACTAACTTTACGGTATAATTTTTATCCCTATCCGCGAATTAGTAGCGACTTCCTACCATGGTTTAATGATTGAATAAGGATCATGTTTGCTGAAGTGGTTTTGTCTTTGTCTTAACCTTTAGCTGGAGAGATTTGTACTTGAAGAGAGACTTGACTCTAATGAGTGCATCAGTCTTTTAACCTGGGTCAGAGAGTACAAGTAAGCAACTTGGAGTAATTAACAAATGTTTAAGCTTATTATTGTCATTTTTTCTTGATGCTGTCTTCTTTGAGAATCAATTTTTTAACTATCGTGAAACCAAAAAGAATAAATGGATACAATCAAGCCCCGGGAAATGCAAAGTTAGATTTTTGGTTAATTAACCGTTATAGGATCTATGAATGTAAATATATGAAAATCATATATTTGGACTTGTTGGTAAACATGAGTTAAATTTGTGATCCTCGCAGTGACGTGTGCTCTCATCTTAAGCAGTTGAAAAAGCAACCTGAAAAAAAATTCATGCTTGCGGGATTCGAACCCATGGCTTAGCGATACCGGTGCAATGCTCTATCCACTGAGCTGTCAAGCCACATTACGAACTCACAATTGACCATCTATCCATGTGGCTTGATAGCTCAGTGGATACTGAGAGCATTGCACCGGTATCGCAAGGTCATGGGTTCGAATCCCATTCAAGCCTGAATTTTTTTCAGGTTTCTTTTTCAACTGCTTAAGTTGAGAGCACATTGCGAGGATCACAAATTTCACTCACGTTATAGGATCATTATTGCATGAGCTTATAGAACATTTTGAGAGCTGAGCAGTTTTAGACCAAGACAACCACGATAATATTAGACTGTCAAGTGTTAGTTCATTGTCTATATAGTAAGAATCGTCCCAAAGCAGTGGCCATTGCGTTCTTATCGAGACAAAAGCAAGGAGATCTCCTTGCAAGAACTCAATACGTAACAGTGTTTCAATTGCGTACAGACTGAAGAATGTCCATGCAATATCTGACCAGATTTTGAGCAATCCATCAAATCCTTCCATAAAAACACGTTATCATTTCATTGTCATTGTTTTTCTCTTTAGAAGTACTGATCTTATGATGCATCCTGATTTGGAGATTGATGTTGAATTCCTGGGTCCTTTGCTGTCACCCAAAGTTGAGCAAGAACTGATGGACACGTAATTACAAATTTTAGTTATGGATTTATAGTTAACTCAGTACTACCTGCACTGTGCTGCTTATTAAGAGTTGAGCCACTCTACAATGGCTACCCTTGGTATTCCCGGCGTTATGGGAAGGTCTTAAGAATAAATTTGAGTGAATAGATTTAAAGACAAGACGAAGAAGCGTGGCTATGGGGGAGTATTAGTTTCCATTTCCCCCTTTGATCGTGTTATTGTACAGTCTTCTTGTAGAACGTTTACTAACAGCCACAGTCTCCGCAACACCAGAATACCGCACAAATGTACTTTGGTATCCTAGGAAGGTTTTCAATTGAGTGTCGTAAAACCAAAACCAAAGTAATTACCCTGCGAGGCTGCTCAAACAGCTGAATTTGTTCGGTTTCTTTTAATATTGCCCAATATTTCGGTTATACAAAACTAACCTTCATCAGGGGGTAAGAAAGCTAAAACTTGTGAAGATGGAAATTGCTGATCCTGATCTGCACAAAGATCCAGCTACATTTTGCTACTGTTTGTTCAAGTGGTCCTTGGTGCAATGTTACAGAAGTCATTGTAATTACCCTGGCCAACCACAAAATACATAGACAATCCATTGAACCAATCAGAACTGGAAACAAATACATGGAGCCGGCACCAAGCGCGGGAAAACGCGTGCGAGCAAGTCACGATTGGTTTTGGTTTTACTTTATATTATTGAGAAAATGGCTCAAGACTTTTTAGCCGAAATGCATATTAATGGTGTTTCTTGGTGTTGCGGAAACTATTGTTGGTTAGCTTTTGTGTTGTGGTGTGGGTATTGTTTACTTTCTTTTGAATCTTTTGTTTTACGTCATTTGGTGATCGCAACACCAAGAAACTGCCATATTAATGCAAAACCAAGGCAGTTTGCAAAATAAATTTCAACACTCAATATGAAAATCGCTCTAAAGCCACTGAATCGGGATCCATGGCCATGTTGGTAGCGAGCAAAATACCCCTTTTCATCTTATAAGATCGAGCTGAAAAGGAAGTAATAAGTCTGCATGATTAACCTTCCTTTTGTGTTCGCGCTCGTTCAATCTTCAGCGGTTTCAAGTTTGCTCATTCGTTCAACCTTCAAGTATAAGTCATATATGAATAATGATGATGATGATGACGACGACGACGATAATAATAATAAATAGAGACTTATATAGCGCACATATCACATGTCTCATGGCGGTTTACATATACTTATGAGAATGAGATCGGACGTCAGCTTATGAAGGCGTCTCAGGCAGCCACTATCGCTCCATTGTTGATCTCATCTCATTTCATCTCCCTCCCCCACCCCACCCATGAACAATGTATGGCACTGAGGGTGGTCACAGCCAGAGTTTTGTTACGTCCTCAATGGTTCTTTTACGTCCCCATCGGAGACGGGACCGCCATTTCTACGTGGTCATCCGAGCCACATGAAGGTCTAACCATTTTCAGATATCATAGCAAAGGCAGCACCTTCGTCCTCACTTATTTTAAGACCCTGAGTGTTGGTCCGGCCGGGATTCGAACCCGCGACCTCCCGCTCTGCAGACTGGACAGACAGCTCTATCAACTGAGCTGACCAGGAGGCTGATGATGATAAGTGTGCTGATGATGAGGCTGATGATGATAAGTGTGCTGATGGTGGTGGTAATGATAACGCTGATGAGAATAACTGTGATAATGTTTCCTCCTGCCACCAGATACCTAACAACCACGAGTAACAACATGATGGAGTGGATGAGCAAGCTGGCAGAAACAGATCTGAAGGTGATGATCGTTAGTCCAACACCACGTTGAGGTTCAACTACTTTCCTTTGCGACAACTCTTCTTGTGACAGGGAGTTGTATGTAGGAGAGGGATATTTTCTTGAGAAAGTGTGTTTTTGTTTGCTCTTCTTAGGACTGGAACAGTGAAGCTATGCCAGAGACAGACATGGAAGGTTTCTACAACACATCACTTCCTGTATTCCTCTTCAAAATGACCGACCAGCACGTAAGATTATCTTTTTAATATTATTAGTCTTCTCCTTTATTGGTTTGCATCATGAAAATACAGCGTGTTATTTTGTTAATTGGAAATGCCATGAAGCCAGGTTAAACGAGAATCAGATTCGGTGAGAGTTGACAAGAAATCAAACTCTTTAATAACACATGTAAGTTAGCAGTAAAGCACGAATGAGAGTAAAAAAATAGTTTAATCTCGACGAGAACATTCGAGTCTTGAGTGGCTCATGAGAGTTAGTAGTCATAGAAGTCAAGCAAGAGCGAAAATACGGACTCCAGTTGACCCACAGTAATTTACTAAGGGGAGCTGACCAATCAAAGCAAAGCAGAAAATCCATTGACCAATCAGAGCTCAAAACAAATAAGTGTCGCGTCGCCAAGCGCGGGAAAACGCGTACGAGCAAGTCACAATTAGTTTGGGTTTTACTTGTGATTGGTTTAGAAAGTGGCGTGAGGTATTTTAGCCAATCACAAAGCGTAGGCAAAACCAAAGCAATAACGAAATTACTTTCGATACTCAATTGAAAACCGCTCTATGAAACCGTAACCACTTTGATGGAAAACACGAGTCAAGGAGAAAGCACGAGAGCCGAACGAGGGTACATTTACACGAGACGACGCTTTACAATAAAGGTTGTAGCGGTTCTGCAGTTGTTGGGAGAAGTAGACCCGAGTTCTGAGTCTCTCAACGACTGCGGTTACCTTAAACGTAACCACAATGTTTTTATTATGCTGTACAATGTGTTTCTAACTTTTGAGTCTGTAGATGAAATCCTATATTGTGACCATTCAAATGAAAGCTTCTAAGCAGTACTTTCCTGTGGTACTGTTTATTATGCTGCACAAGGTGGTTCTAACTTTTGAGTCTGTGGATGAAATCCAATATTGTGACCATTCAAATGAAAGCTACTGAGCAGTAATTTCCTGTGGTACTGTTTATTATGCTGCACAAGGTGTTTCTAACTTTTGAGTCTGTAGATGAAATCCTGTATTGTGACCATTCAAATGAAAGCTACTGAGCAGTACTTTCCTGTGGTACTGTTTATTATGCTGTACAAGGTGGTTCTAACTTTTGAGTCTGTTGATGAAATCCTATATTGTGACCATGCAAATGAAAGCTACTGAGCAGTTTTTTCCTGTGGTACTGTTTATTATGCTGTACAATGTGCTTATTACGGGATTTTTGGCTTTTTGGTGAATCTTTTATGAAAACATACATTATTCATTTTGTACTACTCAGCAAAATTGCCAAACAATTTCACTACCTGTTATTGACAAACTTTCTCTTTTCTTCTTTTTTTCATCAGCTGCAAGTTGCAGCCAAAGCAGGAGGGGAGATCAAACTACAGGTTAGCCAAAGATGTCTTAAAAAGTCCACTTTACTCAGTTACAATGGTTTTTCTTATTTTTCCCTACTGTACAGTATTCCAGACTGTCTCGGATTCTCTTTTACAGTCAGTCATCTTGTAAAACTGTGTCCACTGCGAAATCGAAGCGAACAGTAGTTTTTTTTTTGGCGTGGAAAACGGCAAAATTAGAAAATATAATTCTCGAACCGTCATGATCACCGTTGAGTGCTAAAGGATATTTTTTCTTCCCTGTTATTGAATAAAGCATAAATAACGAATATTTCTTGGGTTAAAAGAAAGCCTTTGAGATTCTGTATTGCAGATTATGGGGAGGAGCGAGTGTGGTTTTATGTGGCGTGAGTATCTAGTTGGTAACCTTATATTGTTTCCTGGACTGTTAAAAAAAATAATTATAGATTACAGAAGACGTCAAAACGTGGAAAAACCTCAGTGACCAACTCGTCTATGGCTCGTTGGCCACTCTTTTGTTCTTCTCACATTTTGATGCCGTGTCAGATCTGTGATCTATAACTGAACAGACGCACGGCAAAATGGAATATATTTGTTAAGTAGTTACAAATGTAATTGTTTTTTAACTATATATTTTTATTGTTGTTTTTTAATTTTAATTTTTTTTATTTTTGGTAGTTAAACTACATCCATTCTCTTTGATTTTGTACCTTTAACAGATCCTAGATATTAGTCTTGAGTCCATGCAAGGTTTCCAAAGAGAGTATAGGAGTAAGTACAAGCTAACATACCGTGGTTAATCCGTGGTTTTACCTGTTGTATTGTGATATTAATGTGGGTGTTTCTTGGTGTTGCGGAAGCCATTGTTGGTTAGCTTTTGTGTTGTGGTGTGGGTATTGTTCAGTGTCTTTTGAATCTTTTGTGTTACGTCATTTGGTGATCACACCATCCGCAACACCAAGAAACTACCATTAATGTTGTTTAGTTGTTAGGTTTTAATTAGTTATAAGGTGGAATACCTGTAAACTAGCTCTCAAGCTAAGTGTATATCCAAGTTAAATAAAGTATGTTATGTTATGTTATACAAGAATTTAGTTTTATCGGAGCCCTCCGACGAAGGGCTAGCGCTTGAAACGTCAGCTATTTGAATCTTTTTACGGTGGTCAATTTACCTTATCGACTCAGTCGATAAAACTAAATTCTTATGTTTCATTCCCCCACCGACGCAGCACCACAGTTTCTCTAGAAACTAACCCCATTCATATGTTATGTTATGTCATGTTAACATGTTTGCCAACGCGTTAATACACTGTCCCGCCAAAATTACACAATTTCCCTTGTCATATTTCCGTGTTATATCGCCAAATATCACCAAATATACAACTTATTTGGACAAAAAGATTCTAAAGAGCAAAACAGAAGCAGTAGTTTGTAGAAAAAGTGCAGGATTACGAGGATGGAAGGGGATTTCAGTTCCCACATCAAATTTGATTTTTTGACAGGCGGTCAAGAAAGCTTAGGCAAACTCCTGGCCACAACCACGAAAACACGAGATATCAGCCGTGACAGTCCCTTTACTTCGCTTCTTTTGTGCGAGAGAACTTTTATTATCTTTAAAGTTTTGTATTTGTCGTCTTAGGTACGATCCGAGCCTACAAAAGCAAACACTTTGAAGACAGAAGCCAACCTTTCAGATTTGTGGAATACATGGTAGGACGTGTTGTGTTTTGACAAACGTTTCCCAACTCCTCATCCGTAACTATAGTACATGTAGCGTGTGCGCACACATTTCATATTTCTTGCAGGAAATGGAGACGTCTGTACCCAGGGATAAAACTTACGTTGGGTACATTCAACCATTACCGCTCTGCCATTAAAATCCTGGTTTTGGTTGGAAATCAAATGCTATGGAAATTTACTAACAATTGCTTTCAGAAACTCTGAGGCGCCTGTGGTTCTGTTTCACTAAAAACCCAGCAAAACAGCAATAACTGTCGGTATCCTTACTTCTCCTGTTAACCAAGTAAAGCAAAATCTCGGATATAATTACCCGGGAGAGATAGTTTTTTTAGGCTAATTAGCTTCAAAATTTTGGTGGCATATTGTTTTTCAGTGCCCCTATGATCAAATTTTTGATTTTCATTTTTTTACATTTTCGTGTACTATTAGACTTTCTTACTCATCTTGCCAAATTTCAATCCATTACAAACATCAGAAGTCATTTTATTTTAACATTTATTTCCAAGAATTTACGGCCGCCATTAATCAACCTTGTTCCAAGGCTTGGTTGCGAATGGGAGAAAGTGACGTCAAAGACTCAAACATACCTCACGGGTTGAAATTATAATAACAATCAGCATAGAAAATTGCACGAAGAACAAGTCCAAAGTTTTTGGTGCTTTTCGTGTGATTTTCAATACTTATTGTTATTATAATTTCAACCCGTGAGGTATGTTTGAGTCTTTGCAACCAAGCCTTGGAACAAGGTTGATTAATGGCAACCGTAAATTCTCGGAAATAAATGCTAAAATAAAATGACTTCTGACGTTCGTAATTCATTGAACTTTGACAAGGTGAGTAAGAAAGTCTAATTGTAAACGAAGATGTAAAAAAATGAAAATAAAAAAATTGATCGCAGGGGCACTTTAAGGCCCGTTTACACATGCGGTTTTTTATGCGATTTTTGTCGCGCTCTCCAATACAACTTTTGTCGCAAGTGTAAACTAGCGGTGATTTCCTGTAGGATTCGGGTGCGACATTTGCTTTGATTTGCTCAGTGTGATTTTCCAAAAATTGCCGCCAAGTTGCATCAGGTTTCGAACATGTTCGAAACCTCTGCGACATCGCGCGACAAATCGCGCCCAAATTGCACTGAAATCGCCGCCCGTTTACACATGCGATTTGAAGATGCAGCTAGCGCGCGACAAAAATTGCATTGACAAGTGCGACAAAAATTTCACAAAAAAATCGCCTTAATTTGGGCCACCCACACTAAATATTTCTAGGATCAGATGCAAAAACCCGTTGAGTAACGATACACAGTACTTTTGGTTCAACGTAAGATAAGGAGGAGTAACTCGCTCCGTTCAGTTTACATATTCCCCCTTCATTTTTCCATTCATGAAGGCTTCGTAAAGGCTGCGCGATGGCTTAGTATAGTATAGTTTCACTCTAATTTTAACAAAGTTTTCTTTCTGTCAACCTTATCAGGTGGCGATCGTTAATAACTGTAAGGCGTGTATGGACTTCACAGACCAACTAAAGGTGACTTAGGTTCTGCTTCCGTGTTTTCTTCATAATTTTAAGCGATAAGTAAAGAGGAGAAATCCAGTCTCTTTGGAGCCATGATCTATCCTCATGGGAGACATGGGGTCCCTGTGCAGTGCTGTTTTTGCTTCTTCCTGTCTTCCATTCAATATTTCCTCCAGTCTTAGCGACCGGGAGCGATGAGAGGCAGGTGTATTCACAGGCAAGATGAATACTTCTCCGCCATATCATCCGTAGTCTTTCATGCTTCCGTGACCCCTGGGGTTTATTGCTTCCGTGACCCCTGGGGTTCAAACTGGTGCATGGTGGGCACGCAAGTTACCCTTTCATAAACGGTCACTGCAATTTTACTGTCACACATTTTTTTTTTCACTTTTATCAGAAAACTTGCCTTTTTTCTAAAAAAATAAGTTCACGACCACGAATCGATCCCGAGCCATTTCCCGCACCATTACACTGCTACAATGTACGTAGCTCCGCCAAATAACTGAAAGATTCAATTATATAAAAGTTGTTGTCCTTTACTGATACTTCTGTTATAGGTGACTCTATTTTTGATCTAATAATCAACTTATCTATTTTGACTAAGCCTAATTTCGTGTAATGATTGTAGCCTATTTGGTCATAATACAGGCCTAAACTAAGCAGAAATGGCATGTGCCATTACAAATGGTTTGGCTACCAATAATGGCGTCGAACGTTAGAAATTTCATGGGGAATGATCGGCGGGTACGTTTCCCTCGCCCTTCCTTGGTTAACCTATAGCGCCTTTTGAAGGTGTTGCGGCTTTCCTATCACGATTTATTTATTTATTTGTTTATTTATTTATTTTATTTGTTGTTCTGTCCTGTAGGAACGGCTGATAGCTGAACTTGGTCGAGCTGCGTTTGGAGAAGATAAGCAACGGTCCTTTAAGAGCGTTGTCGACTGCTTTGACAAAATAGGACAAGAAAGGTTTGCTGAATACTGCATTTCCTACCGAGTGAATATTCATATGAGAGACGGATCAAGTTGGATCTCCTTTCATATGGTTCTTACTTTTGAGTTTGCAGATACAATCCTAAAGCGTGACCATTTAAAAGAAAGCTACCGAGCAGTAATTCTCTCTAGTGATGTTTATTACGTTATACAAGCTACGGTGGTTCTAACGTTTGAGTCTGTGGATCAAATCCTAAAGTGTGACCATTTAAATGAAAGCTACTGAGCAGTACTTTCCTGTGGTACTGTTTATTATGCTGTACAAGGTGGTTCTAACGTTTGAGTCTGTGGATGAAATCCTAAAGTGTGACCATTCAAATGAAAGCTACTGAGCAGTACTTTCCTGTGGTACTGTTTATTATGCTGTACAAGGTGGTTCTAACGTTTGAGTCTGTGGATCAAATCCTAAAGTGTGACCATTCAAATGAAAGCTACTGAGCAGTACTTTCCTGTGGTACTGTTTATTATGCTGTACAAGGTGGTTCTAACGTTTGAGTCTGTGGATCAAATCCTAAAGTGTGACCATTCAAATGAAAGCTACTGAGCAGTACTTTCCTGTGGTACTGTTTATTATGCTGTACAAGGTGGTTCTAACGTTTGAGTCTGTGGATGAAATCCTAAAGTGTGACCATTCAAATGAAAGCTACTGAGCAGTACTTTCCTGTGGTACTGTTTATTATGCTGTACAAGGTGGTTCTAACGTTTGAGTCTGTGGATCAAATCCTAAAGTGTGACCATTCAAATGAAAACTACTGAGCAGTACTTTCCTGTGGTACTGTTTATTATGCTGTACAAGGTGGTTCTAACGTTTGAGTCTGTGGATGAAATCCTAAAGTGTGACCATTCAAATGAAAGCTACTGAGCAGTACTTTCCTGTGGTACTGTTTATTATGCTGTACAAGGTGGTTCTAACGTTTGAGTCTGTGGATGAAATCCTAAAGTGTGACCATTCAAATGAAAGCTACTGAGCAGTACTTTCCTGTGGTACTGTTTATTATGCTGTACAAGGTGGTTCTAACGTTTGAGTCTGTGGATCAAATCCTAAAGTGTGACCATTCAAATGAAAACTACTGAGCAGTACTTTCCTGTGGTACTGTTTATTATGCTGTACAAGGTGGTTCTAACGTTTGAGTCTGTGGATGAAATCCTAAAGTGTGACCATTCAAATGAAAGCTACTGAGCAGTACTTTCCTGTGGTACTGTTTATTATGCTGTACAAGGTGGTTCTAACGTTTGAGTCTGTGGATCAAATCCTAAAGTGTGACCATTCAAATGAAAGCTACTGAGCAGTACTTTCCTGTGGTACTGTTTATTATGCTGTACAAGGTGGTTCTAACGTTTGAGTCTGTGGATCAAATCCTAAAGTGTGACCATTCAAATGAAAGCTACTGAGCAGTACTTTCCTGTGGTACTGTTTATTATGCTGTACAAGGTGGTTCTAACGTTTGAGTCCTGTGGATCAAATCCTAAAGTGTGACCATTCAAATGAAAGCTACTGAGCAGTACTTTCCTGTGGTACTGTTTATTATGCTGTACAAGGTGGTTCTAACGTTTGAGTCTGTGATCAAATCCTAAAGTGTGACCATTCAAATGAAAGCTACTGAGCAGTACTTTCCTGTGGTACTGTTTATTATGCTGTACAAGGTGGTTCTAACGTTTGAGTCTGTGGATGAAATCCTAAAGTGTGACCATTCAAATGAAAGCTACTGAGCAGTACTTTCTTGTGGTACTGTTTATTATGCTGTACAAGGTGGTTCTAACGTTTGAGTCTGTGGATGAATTCCTAAAGTGTGACCATTCAAATGAAAGCTACTGAGCAGTACTTTCCTGTGGTACTGTTTATTATGATGTACAAGGTGGTTCTACCTTTTGAGTCTGTGGATCAAATCCTAAAGTGTGACCATTCAAGTGAAAGCTACTGAGCAGTACTTTCCTGTGGTACTGTTTATTATGCTGTACAAGGTGGTTCTAACTTTTGAGTCTGTGGATGAAATCCTAAAGTGTGACCATTCAAATGAAAGCTACTGAACAGTACTATCCTGTGGTACTGTTTATTATGCTGTACAAGGTGGTTCTAATGTTTGAGTTTGTGGACGAAACCCTGTAGTGTGACCATTCGAATGAAAGCTATTGAGCAGTACTTTCATGTGGTACTGTTTATTATGCTGTACAAGGTGGTTCTAATGTTTGAGTTTGTGGACGAAACCCTGTAGTGTGACCATTCGAATGAAAGCTAATGAGCAGTACTTTCCTGTGGTGATGTTTATTATGCTGTATAAGGTGGTTCTAACTTTTGAGTCTGTGGATGAAACCCTGAGTGGGACCATTCAAATGAAAGCTATTGAGCAGTATTTTTTTTGTGGTGCAGTTTATTTATAATAAATAAATAATAATAAATGGGAATTTCAATGGAAATCCACGAGGTGGCTCTTACTACCACTGCTTCGGGATCGAATTGGAATTTAGAAGTGTTAGTTTTCGTCTTCGTGCCGACTAAATTATGCTGTGGGATCTTGGATTTTTGGATTTTTGGTGAGCGATTTGGGGAGTGAATCTGTTATAACAACTGTACTGTATGCAGAATAATTTATGAAAGTCCGGACAAAATTTTAGTGTTTCTAATGGAATATATTTTTGTTTCTCAGTGCCGGATATCTCTTGGAAGAAGTGTTTCTGGATCTAGAACCTTACTTCAGTCAGATAATGACACCCACTTGGTAAACATATGGTTGCATTTATTTAGTCTTACAACTAGCGCGTCCGACTTTCAACCTGAAGGTCGGTGGTTCAAGCCTGGTCTCTGCCGTCGTGCTATTTCCTAAGACAAGAGACTTTGCTCCACGTTGTCTCTATCCACCCAGGTGTATAAATGGGTACCGGCGACGTAATGCTGGGTTGAGGGGGGTGGGGTGGGGCAACCTTGCGATGGACTAGCATCCGATCCAGAGGGGAGTAGTAATACTCTGGGTCGCTTCATGCTACAGAATCCGCGTTAAGCTCCGGTAGTTGCAAGCCATTACGCTCTATGATTCAGTTTATATTTCTTTGCATTCATTCCATTTTGCGCTGTTTTCTTTAGGGGAGACACTGTTCCTTTAAGGACAGTCCAGTTCGCCCCACATTTCAGAGTAATTTCGCACATGAACTCTACCTTTGCAATACGAACACTCAATACTATCCCTTTGGCGCCCGCATATAGGTTATTCTTTTGATGAACGCGTCGTTGTCTTTCCAGGGTTCCAAGCAGTGAAGCAGTGGATACCATCGTTGTAACGATAGAAGACTATTACAGTGACTTTTTACACATGAAGAGCAGGTAGAGTTAAGGCCTGGGCACGTGGGGCAACTGTTCTTGCAACCTGCGCGCAACAGTTGCAGAGACAATTTTTAATTGTTATTACATTGTTTAGATTAGCTAAATGGTGATCTGTCTTAGTATGGAGAGTCCTACTCTTTTACAGGTAGTGATTATCCTCATGGCTTATGGCTTCTTATATTTTTATTCCCTTTTCTTTTTTGTAAGTTTGTTCCATTAAATTGTAATAAATAAACAAATAAATATAAATAAATAAATAAATAAATAAATAAATAAAGTATAATCGAGTTCTACTTTTGCGACGTTGCGCGCAACAAATTGCATCGTGTGACACCCCAAAAAATCTTGTTGCAAGAAAGTTGCACCGTGTGTCCGGGCCATTATTATAATAATTTGTGCGTTGTTGAGTTGGGTATTTCTATTTTAATTTACCTGCCGTATTTAGATCAGTTTTCAATTGAGTGTCGAAAGTAATGAAGTGATGACTTCGGTTTTACATTGCTGCGCTTTGTGGTTGGCGTAAAAATCTCGCACACAGTTTTCTAAACCAATCTGGACTTTCTCGAACGCTGAATGTCTGTTTAGCCTAAAGTATTAAGGGTGTCAGTAAAACGCCGGGCCGGGGCCGGGGCCGGGGTCGGGGTCGGGGTGGGATTAGGTCTAGGATTAGGTATACCTAATCCTAACACTATGCCTAATCCCATACCTAATCCCACCCCGACCCCGGCCTCGAACCCGCGTTTTAGTGACACCCAAGTATTAACAGTAGCTGATCTCCCCTCCCTTCCTCTTCCTTATCTTGCAAACAAAGGCCTGAAACATTTCCACTCCCACCCCCAAAAGGCAGAGTTACTAACGATGGATCCGCCGCCGATTACAGCTCCGTTTCTCTGCTTTTGTCAAACTCTCAACATACATTTGGCTTATTTCTCTTTAGTTTTTTCGACTATCTGATGGAACAAGCTTTGAAGAAAGTGCTTTTAGAGTATGTCAGGGCTATGTTGAACAAGTAAGTAAGACAAAAAGACCTGTGTTTTTATTGAAAATAACTATTCACCCCCTTCATCCTTGTCACCTATTTTTCTCAAGCTATTTTTTCTCTTGTTTTCTTTTTTTTGTAAATTTGTCATGGTACATTGTGTACCTCTTGCTACTTTGTTGTAAATAGTAGTACCACAGGCAGCCCAAGCCCACGTAACGTGAGCTTGGGCGGCCTGTGGTAATACTACTTCTCTAGCAAGGGGGAGTTGGGCAGACTACATCTTTCATATGTTGTTACCAAAATCGAGCGCTACTAAGAGCCGCGAATACAAGCATCGCTTTTCTATTGTTTTCTTTTCTTAGACGAATTGCATTCAAAGATTACGAAGGACGAAGAGACGCCGCTAAAAAGATCACGGAGGAATCGAAAAAGATCGAGAAACTCTTCAAGAAATTGGCCAAGGCAACTTTGGAACCTGAAACTCAATGCTCTGTACTCCCCACACTTGCTGAGGTTATTAAACTCCGGGATACATCTATGATGGCTCTGGAAATCTCAGTGAGTACTTATCAAGCACTTGTATGTCTGTCGCAGGGTGAATGTCACTAAGCCGACAGATTGTTCAGTAGCTTCCGTTTGAATGGTCACACTTCAGGATTACATACACAGACTCAAACGTTAGAACCACCTTGTACAGCATAATAAACAGCACCACGGGAAAGTATTGCTCAGTAGCTTTCGTTTGAATGGTCACAATTTATGATTTCATCCACAGACTCAAAAGTTAGAAACACCTTATACAGCATAATAAACGGAATCACAGGAAAGTACTGCTCAATAGCTGCCATTTGAATAGTCACACTTTAGGATTTCATCCACAGACTCAAAAGTTAGAACCACCTTGTTAAACATAAACAGTACCACAGGAATGTACTGCTCAGTAGTTTTCATTTGAATGGTTACAATTTAGGATTTCATCCACAGACTCAAAAGTTAGAAACACCTTATACAGCATAATAAACGGTATCACAGGAAAGTACTGCTCAATAGCTTTCATTTGAATGGTCACACTTTAGGATCTCACCACATATAATTATATTCGACATTTGGAACCACCTTGTACAGCATAATAAACAGTACCACAGGCAAGTACTGCTCAGTAGCTTTCATTTGATTGGCCACACTTTAGGATTCTGTCCACAGACTGAAAAGTTAGAACCACCTTTTATCATTTGACTGTGACGTCATTTTACCTTATAAGGGAAAGAGAACACGCAAAATATCTGAGCGTATTACACAGTAGATTGCCGTATTACACCTTAGCATCCGGGTTTCAAGACACAAGCTATTATTTGAATGGGCACACTGTCGGATTTCATCCACAGACTCAAAAGTTAGGACCACCTTGTACAGCAAAATAAACAGTACCACAGGAAAGTACTGCTCAATAGCTTTCATTTGAATGGTCGCACTGTAGGATTTCATCCACAGACTCAAAAGTTAGGACCACCTTGTACAACAAAATAAACAGTACCACAGGAGGAAATACTGGGGTTATTTGCTATCGCGCCTTGCGGTTCTTGGTGCTCAAGGGACTGGTACGTTTGTCAGAGAGTTGAAAACAGTGAAACGAAAATGGACATTTGAATTTGTTTAAAATCAACTCGTCTAGTGACTGACCTCATTGCTTAACTGTTTTTTTTTTCTTTTTTTTTTCTTGAGAACAAAGGGGTGACGCTTTACTGTTTTCTTTCTCAGGGAATTGCTAACAAGTACCCAGACTTCAAGTCTGACCACGCCCTAGCGCTCCTGTTGATGAGAGGAGATGTAAGCAGGGCTGAAGCTAGGCAGGTGGGTATTGAATAATGCGGTCGTTTCACACTTGAACGGTTTGCACCCATCTGTGGTCGGGATGTGAGTAACACATATAATGCTTACTCTACTCGAAAGATGTAAATTGTTTTCCATACACGTATTTCTGATATACAATTACAAACAGCAGTTTGCTACTGATAATACCAAACAATAATACCGACACGACACAACATGCTTTAGTCTATAACAATGTTTGTCAGAGGCAAAAATGCGAAAATCAGACAACTCTCTCAGAAATAAGAAGGCTGAATTTCTTGAAAAGAGACTTCATAAAATATAACTATTTGTCGTTGAAATGATATTTGATTCCAAAGGCAGCAATACGTATCCTGATTGTATAGAACATAACAACAACACAGTAAACAAAGAAAACGACAGCACTGCAGTTTCTTTCTCAAACTATGGCAATGGCGGCAAAATCAGAAATCTTGAAAAGTGGTGAGAACTTTATCTTAACAAAATGAATACTTCTGCCTTTTCTGTTAGTAATTCGAATACATTTTTTTTTTATATTTTCACAGTTAATAATGGAGACGCCGCTAGAAGGAAGACAAGACACTACAGTTGATGAATCCAGCACGTTTTTCAGCCAGATTATTGTGCCGCCATCTTTGCTGGACAAACTGGAAACAGTGATGAAGAAGAAATAAAACAATATAACAACAAAGTAACTGAAAATTATATAAAAAAAATTGTGATAACACGTAGAGCCAGCATGGTACGCGGTGAATTTATTCGTCCTTGTAGTGGCTTTTAGATGAGCATCGAAAGTAATTTCACAATTGCTTTGGTTTTGCATGGCTACGCCTTGTGATCAGCTAAAAAATCTCGCGTCACTTTCTCAACCAATCAGAAGTAAAACCAAAACCAATCGTGACTTACCTACACGTGCGCGTTTTCCCGCGCTTGGTGCCAGCTACGTATATTTGCATCGAATGTTGATTGGTTCATTGGATTGTCTGCGTCTGTTCTGATTGGTCAGAATAATTGCTTTGGTTTTGGTTTGACTACATTCAATTGAGAACCGCTCTAAGAGAATATGAAATGAATCTAAAGCACCCAAAGCTAAGAAAAGACGAAAATAAATAAACATGAATCAAACAATGGGAGTCGTTTTGTGTGGTTTGGTTGGAAACCTCTCCTCAATTTTGTTCCCGCAACCGAGAGCTCTGGGACCGATTATGCCAATAAATAATATGGGAGGGGGAGGTGCGGCGGTAATGTATCGAAAGAGCGTAACCCTCGAATAAGCGCCGCATTGAAGAGATAAATTATTAGAGAGCCGTCCTCGAATAAGCGCCGCATCGAAGAGCAGGATTATTAAAGAGCGCCTCCCTGAAATAAGCGCCGCATTGATGAGCAAGATTATTAAAGAGTTGTCATATTATATGTATTATCTTTTTTACCGTTGGAAATAAAAGAGCGATGCATCTGAGCCCTTAAAAATCGAGTAAATACGGATACCTTTTTAACGTTTTATAACTTAAAAAGCATTTTTCCTAATACCAATCATTCCTTGTTACAGCCTGTTGAAGGAAGAAGTTGAAATTGAGCCATCAATTTTGCTGCTAGTTTTCTGAGAGCGACACTGAACGTTCAAACACTGATCCGCGAAAGAAAAGAGTGAATTATACAAATTTTGTTTTCAAGCGGTGCGGTTAACCTTTCTAAGATCAGGGTTTATTACAAAATATTTCATTTCAAATGTCGAAATATTTTTCCGCCACGCGCTTTTGATATGGGCCGGTCTATCAGCCACAATTCATGTCATTAAACTTTTACTAGTTCCGAGGTTTTTATTTGTAGCTTACCAGTATGGACAGGCTGAAACTTTGTCAAGCTTGAGATTCAGGCCGTAAAATACATTTGTGGGTTCGATTTCGTAGCTAAAATCAATTTCATTGTGAGGTATAACGGACCAGATGTTTTAAAACTACTCCATCGGCGTTTGTTTCTCTTCAAAAGTTTAGTTATTCCTCTACATTTGTTGGTTCTAAAAAGGATTTTACGGTATATTCTGAGATTGCCATACGTTTTATGATTGAATATTTCTTTTCATTTGCTGGAGTATTTTCTCAGATCTCGTCAATGGTGCTGGGGTATTTTTCTAGACCCCGACAGCCCCGTGGCGCTAATATTTTCCGAGTTCTTCGCAGTAGCATTCTGCGTTGTCTGTGTCGTCCGCTGTAGTTTGCTTTCGATTTTTCAACTCAAACACAATAACCGCGGGGAAAAAATAGCACTGTTTCCTGAAAAACAACTACCTACTATCCGTACGGATCCGCTCGTTTTCAAATGTGTTTTTTGTTTTAAATATCCCGTTCAAATTTCTTGCCTACTTTTTGCCAGTTAGTGAATTAAAAAAAGTCCACCCCTACCCAAATCATTATCTCACGCCCAAACTACATACTTATAATTTATACTCGCACTACGTGTTTATAGAACTTTTCGCTTTTCGAATAAGTCAGTTCAATGTTAAGAAGGAGAAAGAGAATATAATTGAATTTTTGTTCTATTTATTTTTTTCTCTTTATTCAAAGTTTTAAAATCAATAAGGCTGTATTACATTTCATGTTTCTATTAAAACAAATGACCAACACAAACCGTTGAATTTCGAAATACTTTTACATTTATACACTTTAGCGCCAGTAAATGTAAACATACTTTTCTCAAGATAAACTTCTTTACATAATTGAGAATATTAATAAACTAACACGATGAACAGCAAATCTGTTTGATTGTGTCCTTCACTGCTTGCCTCACTTCTCTGATCTTCCAGCAATAAAGCAACGGGTTTAATGACGAATTTAAGTAAAGTAAAGTAGCCGTAAATTCCCAAGCTAGGTAATGTTAGGAAGGTACATGTAAGCCTTTCTGAGGTAACAAAGCTACCGCTATACCATACGGCAGACAACAAACTACTAATGTCACCTGCACTTACAGTGCACTGGACGCTGCCTTTCTGTATCGAGCAATGTTCAGTGGAACTGTTTGGCTCGGTTGCCCTTGAGCGGAAACGTGGTTCTGTACTTGCATCTGGTTGTGACGCAGAGTAAGAAATATTTTTGAGTAAGATAAAATTGACGTGACTAGGCACAGTAGTGTACCTATGTTGGTATATCATGAAGTTATAAGTGGATTCTATAAATCCGTTGTTCCCCCAACAATAGACACAACCCAACATACAATAACAGTGAGATATGTTCTCTTCAAAGTTACAATTTGTCTGTATCTGAGTCCTAATAACAGGGCGAGAAGTCTGTCCACGCTTATTGCAGTCAGAGTCAACAAAGACACTGAACAGAAGATAACGCCAATGATAAAACATGATTTAAGTGCGTATCGACAAATGTTCCATCGCTCGTTCACCTCAGACATCCAGTAAGTAAATTGAAGAGGCTCCACAATGATACCAACACAGAGGTCAGTTGCCGCTAGGCTACGATACAGGAGTTTGGACGGCGGATGAAGTGAAGATTCCTTGTGAAGAGCAATTAGGATCAGGGTGTTTCCCAGAAATGCAGTAATGGACAGAAAAATATTCAGCGCTGAGAGACCAATCAGCTCGTTGTGTATTCCTGAAGTTAATTCTGACGAGCAATGCAGTTCTGGGATTGTTTTCTGGTCTTCATCTCCGGTATAGTTTTCACAGCCATTTTACTGCAATGTGAATACGTTGAGCTATATCAGTTCTTTATAAGGCTGAATCAGTCCATTCTTGAACATCTCAATCACCAGTCGGTCAAAAAATAGCAACGTGCGTATTAATTTTATGCCCTTTTATGCGTTTTCATTACCAGCGGCTTGTTTAACGGAAACAAAGGAACTTTTAAATGTCGTGCAGAGTTCTGTCTTTGTTGTCCACGCCGATGTTAATTTTAGAAAGTGAACCTAACTATGATAAACATCACCGCTAAAAAAAATATTCATGATGGTTTGTTAATTGAGGTAAACTTTAATTTGTTGCTTCCATAATATAGAAACCGACTAAAGCTAATTAGGATTATTAATTTCAGCTGAAAGAAGACTTTGCTCAAACATGTTTTTTTTTTTAAGATTTGGCGCGGTGCCTGTAGACGTAGTGTATATCGATAACTTTTGACCATATTTGGGCAGTGTATCAATGTGTTGAATTATAAAATGCAGTATTGCCGTCTCGAAATCGAAATTAGTTTATAATATTTCACAAAATGTTGGTAGACAATTAACTCTGATTAAATGCGTAGCAACACGTTTCTGGATATTACTGATAATGGCAACGATATGAAATATTTTTCAAATTTGCGAAAAAATATCGGGCCCTGAAAGCCAATGTTTACAATGCACAATGTTTACATTAAAGATTAAAATTTTGTTGCTTTTGAAAGCTAGGCAATAAAACATTATAAGTTGACGAAACAAGTCGGGCTGGTTTGAGGGTTAAACAATACTTCACCATTCTATAGATTCTGATTTTAAAAAGCAGTTTTAGGGCCCGAAAAGTTATCGGGACTTTCGAGAAACGGGCCCCTGGGACTACAGAACAACAGAATGTACTGCCTCGCAAATTTGAAAAATATTTCATATCGTTGCCATTATCAGTAATCCAGAAACGTGTTGCTGCGCATTTTATCAGAGTTAATTGTCTACCAGCATTTTGTGAAATGTGGCCTTTATTTATGAACCGCTGTAAAGAAGATACCCTGCGACCCCTACGTATTTTAAAAAATCTACGTATTTATCGACAGGGGTAAATCATTATTTTATGTTCACAGCTTCGGTCCTCGTTACTTTACACCCAGTCCGCGTTTTATACCGAGTCCATGATTCTCAGTCCACGTTTTATGCCCTAGTCCGTGTTTTATACCCAGTCCGCAGTCCGTAGTCCGCAGTTCATGTTTTATACTGACCGATTTGAAAACGTTTTCCGGTTGGAAAACATTTTCGGATTTGGAGAATATTTTCGGATTTGAAAATGATTTTCGGATTGGATAAACTTTTTGGGATTTGTAAACGATTTTCGGATTTGGAAAATTATTTTCAGATTTAAAAAACATTTTCGGATTTGAAAACGATTTTCGGATTGGATAAACTTTTTGGGATTTGTAAACGATTTTTGGATTTGGAAAATTATTTTAAGATTTGGAAAACATTTTCGGTTTTCAAAAACTCTTCGGGATTTGAAAACGATTTTCGGATTTGGAAAATTATTTTCAGATTTAAAAAACATTTTCGGATTTGAAAACGATTTTCGGATTGCATAAACTTTTTGGGATTTGAAAACGATTTTCGGATTTTGAAAATTATTTTCGGATTTGCAAAACATTTTCGGATTTGGAAAAATATTTTCGGATTTGCAAAACATTTTCGGATTTGGAAAAACATTTTCGGATTTTGAAAAATATTTTCGGATTGGAAAAGAATAGTAGACAAGGATTTGAACAAATTATTTAGATTTGAAACTTTTTTCGAGATTTGAAAATTATTTAAGGATTGGCCCTTATCGGCTTCCGTAGTTTTTAACATTTCCAAATAACATGTAAGGAACCAAGCTTGTTGTTTTTTTCGTAAGTCACAAAGATTATACGCATCGTAGTAGATTGGATGTTGGACAGATAGTTTTTCATAAACCTCGTCCACCTGCTGCTTGACGGGAAGATGACGTGTTAGTTTGCTTTCTGTTTAACACGGATAGTCTTGAAAAGTAGAACTGGACCTGCTTTCTTGACAGCCACTCATCTCTCGAGAACAATCGTTTGTTATCTTCCGTCCGGGTATTTTTCATGTCGATAGCAACTTACTGAGGATCAGCTTTACATCCTGATTCTTCGCTAGCATCAAATTGCTTTCAATTAATCCTTCACTTTAGAAGAGTACCTTGTTCCACCTCCTCTTGGCTTTTGGAGCGCCCAACCCATTGGAAGGGAAGCAGACTGGGAGTGGCCATTGAGGAAATGTCTGATTTCGGGCCTAGGATGGTTTTCGGGAACAAGAGTGGAAAACCTTGCCGCTCAGTCACGTCGTAACTTATCATAGACCGATTCTTGGCTTGTTTTGTTTTCATGTTGACCACAATCAAGATGACGTTGTAGGGAGTCAAAAGTTTCAAAGCTGAAGTTGCAGCCTTCCTGTGTGACCTCGTGTACTACATTTTGTTTTGTCCGTTCTTTTGTTGTTGTTTTTTTTTAAACACTTTACTAACTAAAGAATCAGACCCCTTCCAACATTTATCTCTTTAATCCATTGCGTTACGTGACATTCTCAATTATTGTTGGAATAGAAGATGGTTAACACGACCAATTTTGTGCGGCCCGATTTTATTCAAAATTATCTTTTTACTTTCCGTTTTAAAAGCCTCTTTTAGAAACTAAAAAAACAGGAAACTTAGCACAGCTGAAAAAAAAAAAAGCTTACGCGACCCAACTTGTACCGGTGTAATAAACATCATCTGTATCTTTTGTGCCATCTGTCAGTTCACGGGATTCATACAGTGCAAGGAAATTTCCTTCCACCTGTCTTCAGAGGTCGCCAATATTGCGCTAGATTGTGACCGTGCTTCGGACACATTGTTAACTTCTCTATGTCCAGTCCAATGCAAGATTGAATTTTCCCGCCCTAGATAGCATCAATTCGTATTCTGCCACTTTCACGCGCGAAAGGTGACAACTCTTTAAATGATTTGTTACATTGGAAATATACCGAATAAGGGGAACCATTTCTTCTTTTCCTCATGATTCTCGGCATGTTAATTCCCCACTTCAAAAAAATAAACATACCATCGGCCTATTCGGTGCGCTCACCATGGTTATTGTTTGTTTATTGTAGGAATGCTCCGTTGCGATGTATGTGGTCAGCGGCCTAGCATAAATATCTGCCGATTTCTATAAAGGATGATAACTTGCTTATGTTGCGTCAAAATGCGGGACAAATTGTGCTTATTTACCGTCAATTGAGCAAATTCTAGCCATATTGGTTGTTTCTTGACCTACCAATGGTCATACAAGAAAATATATCTTGGCTTTGTTACAGACTTTAGGGCGCAACATAAACGAAGGAAATTTTGAATGGAAATCAAATCTATAATCAATCAATCAATCAATCTATAATCATTTTGAAATGTCTTTTAAGTTGAAAAATAGAAAATACAACATGATCGCCGAGTGTTCTGATCTTGCGGCAAAACCTCCACCGCGGTCAAACGTCCGAGGCGTTTTTCGTTTTATTTAGTGCGATTCTATTTAATATTAAATGGAAATATGGGCGGGGATGTATAAAAAAAAATAGTTGACGTTACTATCTTTTAATTTTTTTCAAAATGATGAGCTTTTTTCCGTTGAAAACTGACCAAAACTCTTTTCGCCTGATCAAAGTTATGTTGGCAAATGGCGCCGAAAATTCTGCAGTTCCCAGTTTTTAAACGCTTTGAACGTTTTTAGTAAACTTTCAAAACGTTTAGTAAATTGACGGTGTATTGGCATGATATTAAACTTTAAACAGTAAAAATGACAACCTTAACTTTTAAGTACTTGTACTTTGCTTAACTTTTAGAGATTTCTCTCGTTTGACCGCGGTTACGGCAAAACCTAAACATATGGTTCGTGAGCCGACAAAAGAACTGGCCAGCGGTTTAGGAAAACATGGCGGACTGCAAATTCCCTTCGCCGACAACAGAAATATCTTGCTGTGTGACTGCTTTAACCCTATTCAGCCTGGGCTTTTTTTGAGTTCCTGAGCCTGGGGGGAGGGGGGCACATGCCCCCCCCCCCCCCCCCCCCCCTTCGTAACTTCAAGAACTTTAAGGCTATGACAATGAAACCTAGAGGGTACATACATAGTACGTCCAAAACTGTCCCCTTTGTGGTCCGCACAATGGAACGATGACGTCATATGACGTAGTTATTAGGTAATTAGTTATACGGCCGCCATCTTGGATCCGCCATCTTGGATTTCTGAAATTCTTTAAAACCTCTTAAAAACCGTCCAAATTGACGCAAAATTAATCAAAACCAATAAATAAACACTAAATGACGTAAAAAATATAAAAGTTATACCAATAAACATTATTTTTCTTCATTCAAAGGTGCAAAAAAGGAAAATTTCAAAAAACATGGCTGTCAAAATCTTGTTGCAATGGAAACATCAAGTCACGTGATCAAAAAATTGTCATATGAAATTGTTGCCAGATAAATTTTAGGAAAAGTCACAAAGTTTGATGGCGTTTGAATACATATTAAAAAAGTTATGAACGTTGAAAGTTAGCGCGGGCACTTTAAAAATTAATGCACCCCTTGGATATACCCTTCGCATCTCTGCAGGATGCAAGGACTGGGGGAAGATGTTTTCCAGTATTGTGGGATAGCGAGATTCTGGCAGGCAAATTCAGTAACATTGCTTAAGTTTGAAATTATGGATTGTTTGCACGGCAGCCTTGTTGATGTTCAAAAACAATAGAAATTGTTTGAATAAAAATAGTTTTATTCTCAAAGGATGACAATTTCATTGTTCTGACCCCCAACATGGCCGACGTGTAAACCACTAATTTATAACAAAAGAACTGAAAATTATATAAAAAAAACAGTTTGTGCATAACACGTAGGGCCAGCATGGCAAGTGGTGAATTTATTTGTCCTTAGAGTGGCATTTAGATGAGTATCCAAAGAAATTTCTCAATTGCTTTCATTGGTTTTGTATTGCTGTGCCTTGTGATTGGTTAAAAAATCTCGCGCCACTTGCTCAACCAATCAGAAGAAAAACTAAAACCAATCGTACGTGACTTACCTGTACGCGTTTTCCCGCGCTTGGCGCCGGCTACGTATATTTGCTTCGAGCGTTGATTGGTTCATTGGATTGTTTGCGTCTGTTCCGATTGGTCAGAATAATTGCTTTGGTTTTGGTTTGACTACATTCAATTGAAAACCGCTGTAAGAGAATATTAAATGAACCTGAAGCACGCAAAGCTGAGAAAAGATAAAAATAAATAAACATGAATCAAACAGGAGGAGTCGTTTTGTGTGGTTGAATTGGAAACCTCTCCTTAATTTTGTTCCCGCAAGAGCTCTGGGATCGAGAATGCCAATAATATGGGAGGGGAAAGTGCAGCGGAAATGTGTCCGGTACCGTATTTACTCGAAAGAGCGCCGCCCTCGGATAAGCGCTGCATTGAAGAGCAAGATTATTTTAAAGAGAGAGCGTCATTCTGAAAGCGGCTCTCAACCGAAACATTATCTCTATCTCTAAAATAACAACTATTCGAAGAGCCAGAGTTAACAAAACAATTTGTATAACTAAATTCAACAAATCGCGGATATCTATTTTGGTAATTGCACCAAACGCCGGTGACAGAGACATTGTTATATATAAATAATAATAAAAATGGAATTTCAGTGGAATTCACGAGGTGGCTCTTACTTCCACTGTTTCCGGATCGAATTGGAATTTGGAAGTGTTGTTTTTTATGGAGGGAGGAAAACCGGA
Source organism: Dendrophyllia cribrosa (assembly GCA_024195265.1). Taxonomy (NCBI): domain Eukaryota; kingdom Metazoa; phylum Cnidaria; class Anthozoa; order Scleractinia; family Dendrophylliidae; genus Dendrophyllia; species Dendrophyllia cribrosa. The sequence continues at coordinate 31,937,393 of JAJLRJ010000011.1, read as the reverse complement.
GTACCCGGAGAAAAACCCTCGGAGCAAGGACGAGAACAAACAACAAACTCGACCAACATGACGCCGGATCCGGGAATCGAACCCGGGCCACATTGGTGGGAAGCGAGTGCTCTCACCACTACGTCATCCCTGCTCCTATTTTGCAATACCTTTACTGTTACATGTATTATCTTTGTTATGGTACCGTATGGTAGTCTCTCAAAACGGTGGAAATAAAAGAGCGCCGCCTTGGAATAAGCGCTGCATCTAAAACCGTAAAAATTGAATACGGTATACCGTTTTAACGTTTTATAACTTCAAAAGCATTTTTACTAATTTCAATCATTCCTTGTTACAGCCGGTTGAAGGAAGAAGTTGAAAATGAGCGATAAATTTTGCTGCAAGTTCTGAGAGTGACACACAGAGCTCGTATAATATCCGCGAAGAGAAAGAGTGAGTGAGCTATGCAAATTTGTTTTGAAAAGAATAGGCAACGCGGTCAACAACAAGTAGCTTTATTTGCATGACTATAAATCCTTACAGTATTGCAAAGCTAGCATTACAACATAACAACCTTCCTAAGATCTGGGTTCGTAACAAAATGTTTCATTTAAGTCTCGAGCTGGTCTATCAGCCACAATTCATGTCGAATAAACTTTTACTAGTTTGAGGTGTTTAATTGTACAATTCCAGTATGGACAGGCTGTAATTTGTCAAGCTTGAGTCTCAAGCCGTAAAACTACATTTGTGTGTTCGATTTCGTAGCTAAAATCAAGTTCATTGTGACGTATACACGGACCAGATGTTATTGGGGGGGGGGGGGGGGGGGGAAAGGCGGCACACTGTGTCATAACACCCAGGGTACTTACCAGATTGTCATGTCGATATATACGCTGTGGGGGGGGGGGGGGGGGGGGGGGGGGTCGCGGGCACCCCAGGACACCCTCCCGCATATTCTTCTGCATCTGTTGGTCCGTAGAAGGATATGATTTTACGTACGGGTGTATTCTGAGATTGCCAGACGTTTCATGATTAAATATTTCTTTGCATTTGCTGGAGTATTTTCCCAGATCCTGTCAATGGTTCTGGGGTATTTTTCTAGACCCCGACAGCTCCGTGGTACTATTTTCCGAGTTCTTCCCAGTGGCATTCTGCGTTGTCTGTATTGTCCGCTTCAGTTTGCTCCTGATTTCTCAACTCAAACACAATAACCTCGGGGACGAAATAGCACTATTTCCTTAAAAACAACTGCGAACTATTCGTACGGATCAGCTCGTGTTCATATGTGTTTTTCGGTAGTTTATCTTGCCAATGTTTTGCCTATGACTGAATTAAAAAAAACCGCAGCCTTGCCCAAACCATTTTCTCTTGCCCAATTTTTGCTACGTATAATTAATACTTTTACTTGTGTTTATAAAAGTTTGGGCAGTTCAATGTAAAAGGAGAAATAGAATCGGAGCAAAATTGTTCTATTTTTTTTTTATATATATTTATTTAAAGTTTTCAAATTTAAAAGGCTGCATTACATTTTATGTGTCTATTAAAACAAATGACCGCCAGAAATCGTTGAATTTCGAAATACTTATACATTTACATTTTGGCGCCAGTAAACCTAAACATACTTTTCTCAAGATAAACTTCTTTACATAACTAAGAATATTTACAAACAAACTCTACGAATAGGCAAGTTGTCTGATTGTGTCCTTCACTGCTTGCCTCACTTCTGCGATCTTCCAGCAATAAAGCAACGGATTTAATGACGAGTTTAAGTAAATCAAAGTAAGCGTAAATTGCCTAGCAAGGTAATCGGAGGAATGTAAACCTCTCGGAGCTGGCTCCAAAGCCAACACCATACCATAGGGCAGATAACAAACTACTAATGTTACCTGCACCCACAGTGCACTGGACACTGCCTTTCTGTATCGAGCTATGTTCAGTGGAATTGCTTGGTTCGGTTGCCCATGGGAAACGTTGTTCTGTACTTGCATTTGGTTGTGACGCAGAGTAAGAAATACTTTTGTGTAAGATAAAATTGAGGTGACTAGGCACAGTAGTGTACCTATGTTGCCATACCATCTAGTTATAAGGGGATTCCATAAGTACGTTGCTGTACCGACAATAGACACAACCCAAAATACGATTACAGTGAGATATGTTCTCTTCAGAGTCACAACTTGTCTGTATCTGAGTCCTAATAACAGGGCGAGAAGTCTGTCCACGCTTATTGCAGTCATCGTCAGTAAAGACACTGAACTGAAAATATAGCCAGTAATAACAATTGAGTAGAATGCGTAGCGACAGATATTCCATCGCTCGTTCACCACAGAAATCGAGTAAGTAACTCCAAGAGGCTCCGCAATGATACCAACACAGAGGTCAGTTGCCGCTAGGCTACGATACAGGAGTTTGGACGGAGGATGAAGTGAAGATTCCTTGTGAAGAGCAATTAGGATCAGGGTGTTCCCCAAAAATGCAGTAATGGAAAGGAAAATATTCAGCACTGAGAGACCTATTAGCTCGTTGTGTATTCCTGAAGTAAATTCTGACGAGCAATACAGCTGTGGGATTGTTTTCTGGTTTTCATCTCCGGAAAGGTTTTTTGCCGCCATTAATTTTGCTGTAATATGAACACGTTAAGCTATATCAGTTCTTAATAAGGATGAATCAGTCCACTCGTGAACATCCCAATCTCCTGTCAGTCAAAAAATTAGCTAAGTGCGTATTAATTTTATTCTCTTTTATGAGTTTTTAAAGAACTTTAAAATATCGTGCAGAGTTTTGTCTTTGTTGTCCACGCCGGTGTTAATTTTAGAAACTGAACCTAACTATGATAAAATTCGACGCTTAAATGTTAATTAAGGTGAAAAAAAAAACAACAACGACAAAACAAAATATTGAAAGTGAAAATCGACACTACAATGGTGTATTCGTTGTTTTATCTTTAGCACTTAAAAAAATTCAATAATATAGTAATATATAATTAATAAGTTTGGAATAAACAGTATTTTCATATCCATAATGCCTATTTCTCCTACTAAATACACAAAATGTTCTTTTCATTTTCAAATTTCTTAAATTAAAGTCTTTAACTTGCACCAAATGATGCGAGGTTTATTATACAATGTTGAAACATCGATACATCTTGATCGCTTAGGAGCTAGGAACGCAATACCAGAAGCGAATAATTACTCATTCTCTGTGTAACCAAAATGATGGAAAGAGACATCAATTTCGTTCTAATTTTAAAAAGAGCAAAACGTGTGCTTCACTTAAATGGTTAACGAACTGCCCATGCATCCACAAGAGTAAATTTTTATTCTAATAAGCCTTAACTTATTCGTTAAACGGTTTACGTCTCTGTTTCGGTCTGAGTATCTAAAACTGCTTTTAATGTTTGAAAAGCAGCGAGCCTTTAATCACTCAAGTGAAGATAGGTCTGATGCTTCAAAAATAGAGAAATAAATGTCGTTCTTACCGAATACGTCGCGTAAAATTTCTGTTTTAAAAGTTCAGTTGGTTGACTTGAAGGCATCAACTGATTAAGACTCACGAATTAGTACTTTCACCAGTAAAGCGGCATTCGCTTATTGAAAGAAAAATCTGTCTACATCTCTGACACGGGACAGGGAAAAATTGTCAAGTGATGTTTGCGTTATTAGCAAACCCTTTATTTTGTTGTATCACATTTATGACATGTTATGCAGGTATTAGGTGACATCAAGGAGAATGTCAGCAATATTTAAAGAGAAAGACTTCTTAATATAATGGGAATAACTGTACGGAACGTTTTAATCTTTTCTTTCCCAACTATGATCTTTATGCATTATAGTTTTATCACAGTTTAATTTTTTTGAGCTTTTAATCCATTTAAGGTCAGATGCGCTGAATTGTAACACCTTTTGCTCGGGATGTCTCGTCTTGACGTCTTGACATGTGGTATTTTATGTTATTAAAAGGGGACCGGTTATCTGTGACATATCCAAGCGTTTTATAAAAGGACTGACACTTTAAACCCTATGTTGCTCACATTGCTAAATAAAATAATAATAAATGGTCAAAGGAAAAGTGACGACTTTTTTTTATTTGTGACCTTTTTGGAAGAGAGAGATATGGGAGATATCGTGGTATTCATATTGTTGTAAAATGTGGTTCCGATTATTCCTGAGTCGGCGGTTGGCATCCTAAATTGTGATCATCTCAATGAAGGCTACTTCCCAGTGATCAAGTGAAATTTTAAAATTAACGGAAAACGAATTCAAATTTTAACAGTGGCACTCTTAAAAAATAGGTCCGCAATGCGAACGTGTGGGGGCTTCTATTAGAATCATTGATCAAAATATCATTGTTCAAATAACTGGAATTGCTTTTTGCAAATTCATTTAGTACATTCAACTGTACACTTAGTAATAGTAATTGGACTGGGTGGAATAGACTTCAGGAAATAATCGGGCGAGTAATTTCAAATCAGCCGACCACTTAGTGCAAGGACGATTTGAAATTATGAGAACGATTACCCTGATTTGTACGACATGAAGTTCAATTACTAATTAACCGCATCAATAACAAAATTCGAGATTAAAAAGTCTTTGTGGAGTTTTTTGTACTATTCAATTACAAAAAGTTGTAATCGGATAACTGTAATTGGACAGCCATGTGTGCTTACATGTATTACCTAACAAATAGGCACATCATCGTGATTATAGTTAAAGTAATTAACAGAGAGCTCATCATCTTCACCAGTCCTGAATTAGGAGTGTCAGTGAAATGGCCATTAGGAGTTGGGTGTTTAAAGTTATTTTTTCTGTTTTCATTTGTTCAATTCCAACTGCGGCTAAAAAGTAGCTATAGATGAAATATTCCAACTTCCCGGGGTGCATAACGTTGTTCTGCAGACGCTCATGAAATTGCTTCTTTTACGGTCGTTTTTCTCTTGCAAACATTTTGCAAGGGCCAATCTTGAATGGGCGGCTGAAATTGCCCGTTCCGAACTTTATATGAAGACTGGGGATTATGTTTAAAATTTTAATTCAATTTAAAATTGGAGGCCATCACAAGAAAGATCGCATTAAAATTAGCCCGTTTACCAAGTTTGGGGTTGTTCAATTGTAGTTTAGCTAAGAAAAACCTCTTGAAGTGAATTTTGAAGAGACATAAATGGGCCATTGTTAGATGCCATAAACACACTTCCTGTTAATGAATCACTGTATTGTAATGTATGCACTTTATCAAAAATTGAAACAATAAGTAAACTGGCATATCAGTTAAGAGCAAATAATCATTTGTTCGCACAGAATATCTTAAAGAAGTGTACAAGTTATTTCCAATAACCAAAATATTATTCAAAGTGGAAGAAGTCTGCAAATTAGTCAAATTAATATCTTCTATATGATGGTAAATAATAGCAGTAAGTGACATTGGTACACATTGGTTACCAGCATTTTCTCCAAAAGAGCGATTTATTTCCTTGACTGGAGTGAGCACATACTGTTGTTGTTGGGTCAATGACATCAAATATTGTAGGGACTGGATTTTCCTCCACGTTATTCACTTGTGTTATAATCAATGGAATATAAATATTGTAGAATGTCATTTGTGTGAACCAAAACTTCACTTCGTTCCACATTTTATATTGTCCATCAACTTGTTTCAACTTTGGTAAGTAAAACACATTCAAATTAAACATCATTAACATCATGTTTCAAAATCGTCCTCTCAGACGTGATAAGACGTGACTGCCGATCATGGACCGATATTGTTCAACTGACATCCCCATAATCTTTCGAATCTTCAGGTACGGTTTTTAAAATATAGGTGACTGAGCAAGTGAAATGCGACTCAGTATGATTTCCAGTGTCTATATCAGGCTGTATTAGTATTGCTTTTCAGTGGCTATTTAAGTAATATCACGGTGTTTCCTCAGTGAGCATCAAGCCGAGTGAATATTGGCTTGCGTAATCGTATTAGCTTTCCTTGAATTGAAGTGCAACTTGCACAGACTTCCATCCGAACGAAATGTTGGCCTGTAGTGTGACCTCGAGAGCTGCTGTAACGATGACTACTACAGGAACAGCTGAAAATGTCAAAAACAACAAAACAAGCCTTTTTATCTCTAACACAAACGCACCAAGATTTACGACGCATGAAAACAAATTGATACGGTATAGTACACCAGAACAAGCAATAACTTACCTTGAAAACTACAACGAAAATAAACGCCGTCAAATTCTATGAAAACAGACCAAACGCTTTAATATAAACGAAAACCACGCCAGTGCGACACGCCAACATGGCCGATTTCCACTCTACACAAGCCCACACAACCTCGTTCCCAGGTTCTCTCTACGAACTCCTCCCAGAAGACCATGCAACACGCGATCACGTAAACCCACAAACATAAACCCTCAAACGTAAACCCACAAATCTGTCGATAGCATAGTGGGCGGCAAGCCCCCACAATAATTGATCACACGGGAAGTTTGCCGAAAATACAACGTGATCCATCCTACTAGCTAAATGACACAGTCTTTTATTTACAATACTATGATGTTTCCATGTTTCGGGTCCTCAGGCACTCATAGTCCTCATATAAAATTCTACAACACACTAAGCGGCCATGTTGTTTTCATTCACAGCGACACACGCGCGACATCAACTCCACGGGGGAGTGGTAACAAGAGTTACAACAATGGTACTCCTACGCGGGGTACGGTATAAAACGCTACCCTCAATAATTTATACAACAGTTAAAAATAGATGAAACCTGGAAATGACGAACGATTACAGTTTAAATCTCGGGCCAAAGGCGAGTTAAACTGGAAGTTCCGGTGTAGAAGTTATAAGAATAACAGAAATTAAAAGTGACCGAATGCTCAGACGAAGGGCTACAACTCGAAAGGTAAGCTTTTTAATCCCTTTACAGCGGCCAACTTTTGTTCCTTATCAACTCAGTCGTTAAAACCAAATTGTCGTGTTTCACTCCCCCACCCCCTCCCCCCACCCGACTTAGCACCACCGTTTCTTTAAGAAACTAACCCCTGTATTCATGATTGCTCGAGAATAAATGAGAAAAATGTTCATAACGCAAACATTAAGTTAGTTTTCCCAGTTAAATAAAAGTTAGGTAGGGATTATCGTCATGAAGCAAGTTTGCATATGTTGGCCAAGGGCTTGGTGCCAAGAAAATTGGTGCCAATTTTGTCAATATTGCATTGGATGAAATCGCTCAAAATAATATAAATATTGAAAATTCTCCCAAATATTCCATTTTAATTCAAAATGAGAAAATCCCCATGAAAACGTGTATAATTATCGACATTATATGATTAGTTATTTGTTGTTTTCAATAAAATAGTTTTTTTAAAATGAGGTCTCCTTTATATAAGCTAAGCTAAAAAGGTATGTGCGGCGCCAAAGGGTATGATTTTTGAGCAATTTTGGTATGAAAATAGCTAAGGGTATCGATTTTGACCATTTTTGGTCTGAAATAGGGTATGTTTGTGCATTCTGGTCTGGAATTGGGTATGATTTTTAGAAGAAGCTACGTTTTTTATCATTAGTCATTGCTTGAGAAGTGCGGTTGATTAAAATCGGCAATTTGAAGCCCTTCCCTTGTTTTACGCAAGCCGCGCGCAGCAGTTCCTGTGTCCTGAATCAGCTGCGATCATGTATCTTCTGGTCTGAAATAGGGTATCAAATTGTGGGTCAGGTCTGAAATCGGTATGAAAGATCACATATTTTGGTATGAAAGAGGGCAAGTGTTTCAAGAAGCGCGCCTCACACCCCCACCAAACTTTTCGGGGAGTAAAACAAGTGTACAGCACAAATTACTTAATTTTGAAGTAATAATATAAATGTATATCAATGACGAGGAAAAGTGTTTCATCATGATATTCAAACGCTGAGAAGTGGTTTGAAAAGGGTGACGCAAAAATCCTAAGGTGTGACCATTTTAGCCACCCAATCCACCCCTTGCTAATTTATGGTAAATAGTAGTGCCACAGGCAGCCCAAGCACACGTCACGTGAGCTTTGATTTCCTGTGGTAGTAATACTTCTCCAGCAAGGGGGAGTTGGACAGACTACATCTTTTATACGTTGTTACCCAAATCAGAGAGCGCTACTTAAAAGCCTGCGAATACAAGCAACGCTTTTCTATTTTCAGTTTTCTTAGACGGATTGCATTCAAGGATAACGAAGGACGAAGAGACGCCGCTAAAAAGATCACGGAGGAATCGAAAAAGATCGAAAAACTCTTCAAGACGTTAGCCAAGGCAACTTTGGAACCTGAAACTCAATGCTCTGTACTCCCCACACTTGCCGAGGTTATTAAACTCCGGGCCTGTGATGGCACTGGAAATCTCAGTGAGTACTTATCATGCACTTGTATGTCTGTCGCAGGGTGAATGTCACTAGAACCATCTTGTACAACATAATTAACAGTACCGCAGGAAAGTACTGCTCAGTAGCTTTCATTTGAATGGTCCGACTTTAGGAATTCATCCACAGACTCAAATGTTAGAACCACCTTGTACAGCATAATAAACAGTACCACAGGAATGTACTGCTCAATAGCTTTCATTTTAATGGTCCGACTTTAGGAATTCATCCACAGACTCAAATGTTAGAACCACCTTGTACAGCATAATAAACAGTACCACAGGAAAGTACTGCTCAATAGCTTTCATTTGAATGGTCACACATTAGGATTTCATTAACATATTCGACATTTGGAACTACCTTTAATAGCATAATAAACAGCACCACAGGCAAGCACTGTTCATAAGCTTTCATTTGATTGGTCACACTTTAGGATTCTGTCCACAGACTCAAAAGTAAGAACCCCCTTTTATTATTCGACTGTGACGTCATTTTACCTTATAAGGGAAAGAGAACACGCAAAATATCCAAGCGTATTACACAGTAGATTGCCGTATTACACCTTAGCATCCCGGTTTCAAGACACAGGCTATTTTTTGAATGGGCACACTGTAGGATTTCATCCACAGACTCAAAAGTTAGGACCACCTTGTACAGTAAAAGAAACAGTACCACAGTAGGAAGTACTCAGTGAGGTTATTTGCTATCGCGCCTTGCGGTTCTTGGTGCTCAACGGACTGGTACGTTTGTCAGAGAGTTGAAAACAGTGAAACGAATTTGTTTAAAATCAACTCGTCTAGTGACTGACCTCATTGCTTAAAGGGACACTGTCACGGGTTGACATGCGCCGGTTCTCGTCCGATCACCGAAGTTAAGCCCTGTCGAGCGAGGTTAGTACTTGGATGGGTGACCGCCTGGAAATACCTCGTCGAACCTCGTGTCGTAGGCTCATCATTTTTTTGGTTCCGTCAAGGAGCCACTCGTCCTGAGGAGGGCAAACTGAAGCCAAAGTCATGAAAACATAGCATACCTTCGACGATATTCCAACGACAACAAATGGGCGACGAAGTCGCTGTCACTGGAAGCTTCATACCCGGCATCGAATTTAGCCTGAAGCCACGACCTAAATATCCGATTTTCCAAATATATTCGTTTGTGGTTTCTAGACCACGCTATCTTATATTCTGCTTGATCCTCGAACTTCCTCTTCCGTCCCGAATTGGTTCTTTCCTTCCACCGCCGCCACTAGTCGACGCCATTTTGAAATTGACGGTTCAACTTGAAAAATTCAGGCTGAACTTTTCAAGTTTCGATTCGAAAAACTCGCGCATGCGCCCTCGTGACAGTGTCCCTTTAACTGTTTTTTTTTCTTTTTTTTTTCTTGAGAACAAAGGGGGGACGCTTTACTGTTTTCTTTCTCAGGGAATTGCTAACAAGTACCCAGACTTCAAGTCTGACCACGCCCTAGCGCTCCTGTTGATGAAAGGAGATGTAAGCAGGACTGAAGCTAGGCAGGTGGGTATTGAATAATCTGGTCGTTTCACACTTAAACGGTTTGCACCCATCTGTGGTCGCGATGTGAGTAACGCATAAAATGCTTCAGTACTGTACTCGAAAGATAAATTGTTTTCCATACACGTATTTCTGATATACAGTTACAAACAGCAGTAATTGTTACTGATAATACCAAACAATAATACCGACACGACACAACATGCTTCAAATCTATAACACTGTTTGTCAGAGGCAAAAATGCGAAAATCATACAAGTCTCTCAGAAATCAGAAGGCTGAATTTCTTGATAAAGGACACCTTAAAATATATTTATTTGTCGTTGAAACGATATTTGATTCCAAAGGCAGCAATACGTATCCTGATTGTATAGAACATAAGAACAACACAGTAAAAAAAAGAAAATGAAAGCACTGCAGTTACTCTCTCAAACTCAGTGGCAATGCCGGCAAAATCAGAAATCTTGAAAAGTGGTGAGAACTTTATCTTAACAAAATGAATACTTCTGGCTTTTCTGTTAGTAACTCGAATACATTTTCTTTTACATTTTCACAGTTAATAATGGAGACGCCGCTGGAAGGAAGACAAGACACTACAGTTGATGAATCCAGTACGTTTTTCAGCCAGATTATTGTGCCGCCATCTTTGCTGGACAAACTGGAAACGGTGATGAAGAAGAAATAAAACAATATAACATAACAAAATAACTGACTATTCTATAAAAAAATGTTTGACTATGTGGATAACACGTAGTGCAAGCTTGGTACGTGGTGAATTTTTTCGTCCTTAGAGTGGCTTTTAGATGAAATATCAAAATAAATTTCGCAATTGCTTTGGTTTTCCATTGCTACGCCTTGTGATTGGCTAAAAAAATCTCGCGCCACTTTCTCAACCAAACAGAAGCAAAACCAAAATCAATCGTGACTTACCTACACGTACGCGTTTTCCCGCGCTTGGCGCCAGCTACGTATATTTGCATCGAATGTTGATTGGTTCATTGGATTGTTTGCGTCTGTTCTGATTGGTCAGAATAATTGCTTTGGTTTTGTTTGACGACACTCAATTGACAACCGCTCTAAGAGAATATGAAATGAACCTAAAGCACGCTAAGATGAGAAAAGATGAAAATAAATAAACAAGAATCAAACAGGGGGAGTTGTTTTGTGTGGTTTGTTTGGAAACCTCTCCTTAATTTTGTTTCCGCAACCGAGAGCTCTGGAATCGAGAATGCCAATATATTATATGGAAGGGGCAGGTGCGGCGACAATTTGTCGGGTACCGTATTTACTCGAAAGAGCGTGGCCCCTTGAATAAGCGCCGCATCGAAGAGCAGGATTATTAAAGAGCGCCGTCCTCGAATATGCGCCGCATTGAAGAGCAAGATTATTAAAGAGTTGTGATATTTTGCAATGCTGTTACTGTTATATCTATTCTCTTTTTTATCGAGTACCGTACGGTAGTCTCTAAAAACGTTGGAAATAAAAGAGCGCCGCCTTAGCGGAATAAGCGATGCATCTGAAACCGTAAAAATTGCATGAAAGTGCGCCGTGGCGCTCTTTCGAGTAAATACGGAAGCCTTTTTAACGTTGTAACTTAAAAAGGCATCTTTACTAATACCAATCATTCCTTGTTACAGCCGGTTGAAGGAAGAAGTTGAAATTGAGCCACTAATTTTGCTGCCAGTTTTTTGAGAGCGACACTGAACGTTCAAACACTGATCCGCGAAAGAAAAGAGTGAATTATACAAATTTTGTTTTCAAGCAACGCGGTTCACCTTTCTAAGCACAGGGTTTATAAGGAAATATTTAATTTCAAATGTCGAAATATTTTTCGCCACGCGCTATTGATATGGGATATTTTTCTCGAGCCGGTCTATCACCCACAATTCATGTCGATTAAACTTTTACTAGTTTGAGGTTTTTATTTGTAGCTTACTATGGACATGTTGAAATTTGTTAAGCTTGAGTTTCAAGCCGTAAAACTGCATTTGTGCATGTGTTCGATTTCAGTCGTAGCTAAAATCAATTTCATTGTGAGGTATACGCGGACCAGATGTTTTAAAATTACCCCATCGGCGTTTGTTTCTTTAAATAAGACTTTAAGGTATATTCTGAGATTGCCAGACGTTTCATGATTGAATATTTGTTTTCATTTGCTGGAGTATTTTCTTAGATTCCGTCAATGGTGCTGGGGTATTTTTGTAGGCCCCGACAGTCCCGTGGCACTATTTTCCGAGTTCGTCTCAGTGGCATTCTGCGTTGTCTGTATTGTCCGCTGCAGTTTGCTTTCGATTTTTCAACTCAAACACAATAACTGCGGGGAAAAATAGCACTATTTCCTGAAAAACAACTGCGAACTATCTGTACGAATCCGCTCGTGTTCAAATGTGTTTTTCGTAGTTTACTATTCCTTTGAAATTTCTTGCCTACGTTTTGCCAATGAGTTAATTGAAAAATAGTCCAGCCTTGGCCAAACCATTTTCTCTTGCTCAAACTAACTACTTATAATTCATACTCGCACTTGTGTTTATAAAACTATTCGCTTTGGGAATAAGACATGCAGTTGACAAGAAGGAGAAAAAGAACTGAATACAAGAAACTTTGTTTTATTTTATCTATTTTTTCAAAGTTTTAAAATCTAATACTGGCTGCATTACATTTTATGTTTCTATTAAAACAAATGACCACCTCAAATCGTTGAATGTCGACGGAAATACTTTTACGTTTACATTTTAGCGCCAGTAAACCTAAAGATACTTTTCGCAAGATAAAGTTCTTTACATAGCTGAGAATATTTACAAACAAACTCTACGAACATGAAAGTTGTTTGATTGTGTCTTTCACTGCTTGCCTCACTTCTCTGATCTTCCAGCAATAAATCAACGGGTTTAATGACGAGTTTAAATAAACTAAAGTAGCCGTAAATTGCCTAGCAAGGTAAACAGAGAAAGATACTGAGCCCTTTGGAGGCGTCAAAGCTAACGCTATGCCATACGGCAGATAACAAACTACTAAAGTTACCTGCACCCACAGTGCGCTGGACACTGCTTTTCTGTATCGAGCTATGTTCAGTGGAATTGCTTGGTTCGGTTGTCCTTGGGAAGCGTGGTTCTGTACTTGAATTTGGTTGTGATTTAGTGTAAGAAATATTTTTGCGTAAGAGAAAATCGTGATGACAAGGCACAGTAATAAAACTATGCTGCTGAACCGTGTAGTCATAAGAGGATTCCATAAGTAGGTTGTTGCGCCGGCAATAGACAAAACCAAAAATACAATAACAGTTATATGTGTTCTCTTTATCGTCACAATCACAAAATGTCTGTATCTAAGTCCTAACAACAGGGCGAGAAGTCTGTCCACGCTTATTGCAGTCAGTGTCAACAAAGACACTAAACACAGAATAACATTAGTAATAGACATTGAAAAAATTGCGTAGCGACAATTATTCCACCGTTTGTTCACCACAGACATCCAGTAGGTAACTCGAAGAGGCTCAACAATGATACCAACACAGAGGTCAGTTGCCGCTAGGGTACGATACAGGAGTTTGGACGGCGGATGAAGTGAAGATTCCTTGTGGAGAGCAATTAGGATAAGGGTGTTTCCCAGAAATGCAGAAATGGACAGAAAAATATTCAGCGCTGAGAGACCAATCAGCTCGTTGTGTATTCCTGAAGTTAATTCTGACGAGCAATACTGTTCTTGGAATGTTTTCTGGTCTTCTTCTCCGGGAAATTTTTTTACCGCCATTTTACTGCAATGTGGATACGTTAAGCTTTATTAGGAGATGGCTCCTGGCTTTATCGGTTCTTTATAAGGATGAATCAGTCTTCTCGTGAATATCCCAATAGCCTGTCAGTCAAAACATTTGCTAAGTGCGAACCAGTTTTATGCTTTTTAATGAGTTTCTTTATTGCCAGCGGCTTGTAAAAATGTCGTGCAGAGTTCTGTCTTTGTTGTCCACACCGGTGTTAATTTTAGAAACTGAACCTAACTATGATAAAAGTCGCCGCTTAAAAATATTCATGGTAGTTTGTTAATTGAGGTAAACTTTGTTGCTTCCATAATATAGAAACCGACTAAAGCTAATTAGGATTATTAATTTCAGCTGAAAAAAGACTTAGCTCAAACGTATTCTTTAATATGTTAGTAATTAGCAATTTGTATTTAATCTTGCTGAAGAAACGTTCTAAGGGAATTTTGGTATTAATAGTTTAGTTGGACATTTGGCGATATCATTCTGACATTTAAAACATAATTATGCAGTTATCCATACCTTATAGTCAGTTTCTTAGACTGCGCAAGATCTGCAGTGAAAACGATGACTTTAACATCGAAGCAACAAAAATGGAGACCTTTTTTATAGCACGCGGTTATCCGAATGATCTGTTAAGAAGAGGGAGAGAACGAGCATCGACCAGATCGAGAGCTGAACTTCTGGAGAATAGCACTGGAAACATCACCGCTAATGATAGAGTACCATTCGTCACCACCTTCCACCCCATGAACCTAGACACCTGTAAAATAATTTCAAGGAATTTCAGGATCCTTCACGATGACAGCACGACCACCGATATTTTCAGAAAACCACCACTGAAGGCTTTCAGGCGTGCCAAGAATCTGAAGGACCTGTTAGTCAGAAGCAGCCTACCGCGGGACCTTCCGAACCACCCAACTGGTGCTTTCCCCTGCAACAGGACCGTTTGCCGTACATGTCCCCATGTAAATTCATCTACAACAATTACAACACCCAAAGGGCATGTCAATATCACAGGGCATTTTACCTGCATCACAGACAACGTGGTTTACTGTTTGACATGCGACAAATGTCCATCAACTGTCTACATTGGAGAGACTGGGCGCAGGTTGGCTGACCGTTTCAGAGAACACCGCAGGGATGTTATCAACGGCAGAAATGACCTTCCTGTACCTGCGCATTTTAACCAACCAAATCACTCACTGCAGGATATGAATGTCGCTGTACTGAAGGCAGGCCTGGCCAACCAGGAGTTATCGCAAGAAGCAGGAAATGCGCTTCATTTTCAGGCAAGGAACCATGGCCCCGAGTGGTCTAAATCAAGACTTTACTTTCACGTGAACTCATTTTTTTTCCCACTCGCGCGCCGGTGCGCGCTGCTACGTGTGTGATCATGTAACTAGGCACGTGAGCTAATTTAACGAACTTTTTAACGTTTTTTTTAATAGTTTTGTACCCTGAAGAAGGCAGCATTGCCGAAACGTCGGTAAAGAAAAACTATATGAACAGCGTCAAATTCAACAAATTTTTTTTTTATTTCATCATTCGAAATTTTTCCCTGATTATAAATTCAAAACATGATATAACACTACCTCTAAAAACAGCCCGAAATCGAAAGAAAAGGAGCTGATTGTATATTCAAACTTCCTTTGAAATTATATCCAAATATTGTATATATTTTTATTGCGACCAACACTTTTAAAACAATACACTATCTTAGTAGATCACTTTTGACTGTTAATAGAGGGCTCGCGGAGCTCCATACTCAAAGAACCTGTGCCCGTCATTTTTAGCGGAGCGTAGCCCCATACTCATAGAACCTATGCCTATCATTTTTCATGGTCATGGCTAGCGGAATGTTTCGCGGGCGCGCGTGTGCCTGCCGGACTCCCTCCGCGCGCCGCCGTTGCTCAGGACTAGCTCGCGGGCGCGTATGACGTCACAAAACATGCGCGTACGACGTCATGTTGAAACCAAAGAGAGGCTTTGTTTTTCGCGCGGTTACACGGCCGAATGTCCGTCAGCTGGGAAAACACTTTGATGTTTTGCTGTGAATTTACTAAGCGGAAAAACCGTTTTAAAGTCGTTATTTCCCTGAATATTTCGCGGTTTGCTACTCAAGACAAGGATTCTAATTAAGGGATACTCAGAAGCCGCTTTAGTGGAAAAAGACGAGCTTTCAGGGATAAAATCTTGCTTCGAGGAACTTCATTTTTAACGTTTTTATCAATGCGGGAGATGTTTGTTTTTTACGGATTTCAAAACCAGAAGCGGAGATTTGAATTTCCAAGCAAGCGAGGGACTTAAAGGTAAATGCAATTTTGAAGGCAAGGACCAACGTAACAAAACAGAAGCACCGGATCCAAATTGAGGATCTAATCAGCTATAAATAATAGTAATAAACGAAAAAAAGCAAGGCTGATTCGACAGTGAAGGAATATAAAAATGTAATTTATCCAATATTTCAAAAGGCACGGCCTTTCTTCTTCAGGGTATTACAAATAATGACTATGGGTAAACTAGGACGTTACAATTTAAATTTGAGTATAGCGTGCAATATGATGCTATGATAACATATAATACAATGGAAAAGTAACCGTTGAAGATTTAAAGCTTAAAAAACCGTTACAAAAGAGATGAAAAAAGAAGAACATGCAACATATAGAAGTAGATATAAACGGAAATAAAGGTATTACATTTCATCTTTTTTATTAATTCCTAGAGGTTCAAGAGTGTTACCTCTATCGATGAGATATGCTTCTCTTGCTTTGCGTACAGCGTCACGATTAGAATGAATAAGTTCGAGTGGAATGAGTGTTATGTCTTTAGCTGAATGGTCGCTAGTGAGGAAATGTTCTGATACTGTAGTGGGCTTAGATATGTTAGCTGGGTTGTCAACTGTTCTGCGGTGTTCGTTAAAACGGTCCTTAAGTCGTCGTTTGGTTTCACCAATGTACTGTTTGTGGCAACGATTGCATTGTATCATGTAGATGACGTTTTTAGGTAAAACAGATTACATTTTTTGATTATGTATTGTTAGTTTTGAAAAATAGATTAAAAAACCGTGCTTACATTCAGTTGTATCGATTTCTTGAATTTCATCGTAAACGTAAACGTAAACTATTATAAATGGAGATTTGAATAAATTTTTTCGAAAGAAGATTGTGTTGTCCATTTCTATGTGTTTGTTCATTCAGTAGATAGATTGAAAAGCGATTTCATGTAAACAAAACAAGACTTTGATTTTATAGTACAGTTCTATCTTCACTCGCATCGCCTTATGCAAATATAATTGTGTATTTTTGCAATTTTGTTTTTCAAATCAGTTTCTCGGGCAATTTGTGACAAGCAACAAGCGTATTTTTTTCGGAAAGTAGTCGTACCAGTTATTCTAGACGGAGAAAAAGTTGTTTTTGTGAACTTTTGTACGGTCTATAAAAATGTACTGTGCAGACGGTCGCGTAATAAGCTTACTGTTTTTGAGAATTGCTAAAATTTAAAAATAGCCTTCGTCAATCTTAATTCTTGTGCTTCCGACCTTTCACCTTAGTCAAGTTTCACCTTAGTTAAGTTTCACCTTAGTTAGGCTTGTTCACAGAGCGACGCTGTTAGGCTCAGCCTATCTACATATATTAATTTCATTGTCATGGCTAGCGGAATGTTTCGCGGGCGCGAACGACGTACGTACGTACGTTGCGCAAGGCTAGCTCTCGGGCGCATATGACGTCGCAAAACATGCGCGTATGACGTCACACAACATCCAGGATCTTAGCAATTTTGAAACCAAAGCGAGGCTGTGTTTTTCGCGTGGCTACGCGGCCGACGTTACGTCAGCTACAGTAAACACTTTTGTTGTGTTTAGCAGAGAAAACGGTTGCAAAATCGTTTTTACCTGCATGTTTTCGCGGTTTGCTACTAAGGTTAAGGTTAGGGTTAGGGTTAGGGTTAACTTGTGGTCAAGACCGCATTTGAGGCTGCGTAACTCTGCAAGTAAAGAGTTTCTGGATTAATATAGAGCTAAGTGCTTATTTTTAAACTCGATTTCGTCTTAGGACAATTGAAGCTAGTAGATCGTCGATGAATTTGTTTTGAGCTAAACTCCTTCAACCCATTGACGGCCGTGCCGGCCAAAACCGGCCGTGATTTTGCAATAACACGCATTTAAAATAATCAAAATAGAAAGAGAAAGCTTTAAAGAATACTCCGAACCTGCAAAGAAGCGGAGTTTTAAATAAATTTCAAGCAGCCGAGGGACTAAACAAAAAATAAATTACATTTTTGTTATTGAATTCATGTTGACATCAACTTGTGATTGACTTTTTCGTTGTGTTCTCGTTAGTATTTGAGAAATGTTTATAA
The DNA here is from genome assembly GCA_024195265.1 of Dendrophyllia cribrosa. Classification (NCBI taxonomy): domain Eukaryota; kingdom Metazoa; phylum Cnidaria; class Anthozoa; order Scleractinia; family Dendrophylliidae; genus Dendrophyllia; species Dendrophyllia cribrosa. The sequence continues at coordinate 31,919,412 of JAJLRJ010000011.1, read as the reverse complement.
AACGTGCTCAAATTCAGTCGGATTGACATCTTGAATTTCGCGCTGTGCTCAGCCAGACAGCTCCTCGATGCGCTAATGGTACGCTTTTTGCTTTTAAACATAAACTAACGGATATTTTAGCCTGTTCCAGGCGTTCAGATAGTGGAGAAAGCACGAATTGTTGGGGAAGGCGCATTTTTTTCGCTCGCTTTTCTTCGCGCCTTCCCCAACTATTCTCGCTTTCCTCACTGTCTGAACGCCTGGAACAGGCTAAGGATATTTGAATAACATTTTTCAAAAGAAGAATTTGTTGTCCATTTTTATGTGTTTGTTCATTCATTACATAGGTTGAAAAGCGATTTTATGTAAACAAAGCAAGTCTGTTGGGCTTTATAATTCTAACTTCACTCGCGGCGCCGCTGATTTCCCTTTCGTAAACGGTCGATGCCATTTTTAACGGTCGATGCCATCATTAGCATTCATTAGTAACCAAGCCTTTTGTAATGGTCGATGCTATTTCTCTGTAGTTTATGCCTGGATTGGGACGAAAGTAGGCTATCATTATTAGATAAAATTGGGCCTATTTAAAGCGATTATTAGATCTAAGCTAGATTCGCGGTTAGGTAAGATTTAGGGTTAGGGTGACCCGTTATTGATATATATCAAGAAAAGCACCTTTTATAATTAAATTTTTCTGGGGTTTGCCTGATCAACCCAGTGGTCTTGTGGTAAGAGAGAGATGTTAGCATGCAGAGGTTCCGGGTTCGATTCTAGGTAATTAATTGCATTTTTCTTTTTCTGATAGAAAAAATAATTCTAAAATTTGTGAAAAGTGCATGCAGAGGTAGATTTCAAAATGCAAGCGAATATGAAGATGCATTTACCTACTACCACGTAGAAGGAACGTATTTAGCACGGAAGCGTCGGCGACATGTATCTTTCGGAGTTGTCCGTCCATTTCAACTTTCTTGCAACTTCAGTTTCTCCTATGAATATAAATGTGAAAAATAACCCGAGTGCTCCCAGCCTTTCCTGTCCCTTTTCAGTCAATCGAGCAGGCGAGCTGATCACGCAAACAAGCTTGGGGAGACTGGAGCGAGCGAATGAGCCGAGAGGAAACTGGAAGAGAGGCGGGAGGAGATCAGGCGCTACACTCTCTTCTGTAACGGACGCGTTCGAATTTCCCGCCGCACCAGAACGGGAAATTCGGATTGGTTCATAGACAATAGGAAGCTGTCAGCAAGTTTGACAAATATTAACTATTGATATCTCAAGTTTCACATCAGCGTGACACGATGGCTTTCACGAGTACTCAGTCGTAGCGAGAATGAAAATGTTTTAGACAATCTGTCTGTTCGCCTTGGCAGTTTTATTTTGATAGAATAACATAAGTTATTCGTCCTTAGAGTGGCTTTGGTTTTGCATTGCTACGCCTTGTGATTGGCTAAAAAATCTCGCGCCACTTTTTCAACCAATCAGAAGTAAAACCAAAACCAATCGTGACTTGGCCTGTACGCCTGTATGTTATTGACTTCAACCATTACTTCCTTGTCAATACAAATTGAACCGGCTCGGTACATCAACATCGGAATTGCAAACGTTTTTACAATTTGGATGTGTCCGAAGACTGTTAAATTTCTCCATTTCCACAACTGGAGTTTCTTTTTAATGGAACTTATTCAGATTTCTATGAATTAATTTTCTTTTTTCAGATAGCGATTGTAGGTGAAATGCACTCCTAAAATTTTAACCGCATCCTTTACTTCAAGGTTCACCACATGATCTTGAATGCAGACTTAACTCGTATTGCCTAGAAGAAAAATTTCTGTTTTTTTCCAAGTTGATTGTGAGTACTGTACAATCTCCAAACTTAGAAACCACGTCGAAAAATGTACTAAAAGATTCGTCATTTCCCAGAAACGCGGTTAAATCATCCACAAAGAGCTCGATTTTAATTTCAGTCCCGTTCAAACTGATTCCTTAATATAGTCATTATCACGTATACTTATAGCTAAAAGTTCCAGAACTATAATGAACAAATAAGGAGGGAGCGGATCTCCTTGTCTCACTCCTCTTTGTATTTTAAAGGGACCGGTTGAAAACCCATTGTTAACGGCACACAGCTTGAAATATTATGGTAGAACGTATGTACCCATTGTATAAATGAAGGACCGAAGTTAAAGGCAGTAAGAGCCTGAAACAGAAAATGCCTGTTAACTGAATCAAAGGCTTTCTGAAAATCAACGGCTATCATCTTGCCCTTGAGTCCGTAACGTTCCGTATACTCATGGATGTCGTATATTGTCCTAATTGCATCATTGATTGTTCGTCCTTTAACATATGCGTGTTGATTAGTGAATTATTTTCGGTAGCACAGTCTGTAATCTCAAGGCAATGGCTTTTGATCCGATCTTGGCATCGACATTAATCAAGGAGATCGGTCTCCAGTTCGAAATTTTCCGCTTGTCTTTATCTTTCTTTTCTAATAACGTTATAATCGCTTGTTTTTAAGAGTTGGATAATTCACCGTAATCATATGAATATTTAAGACTATCAACAAGGAGTTCACCAAGATCTTCCCAAAAAAAAAACAGTGTAAAACTCCACTGTTAAACCGTCATTATCTGGCGATTTACTTTTCTGAAAAGACTGCAGACTTTTAAAAAATTCCGTTAGAGTTAGTATGCCTTCACACACGAGAGTATCCTTAGCTGATCGGATAATTTTGGGATCCCTTAAGACCGTAAGAACGAATTAAAGACCGTGTTCGAGGTTGTAAGCTCATCCCTTTTATAAAGGTCCGAATAGAAACTCTCTAATCCTTTCATAATCTTTTTAGGCTTGGAAGTTAAAAGCCATCTTTCGTATATGCCTTACGGATACAGCTCTTGGACTTTGTGAGGAGTTTCAAGGTTCAAGAAATATTTATTACTCTTTTCTCCGTATTCGTACCAGGTAGTTCTTGAACGGATTATCGCTCATTTCGACAGGTATTCATAACAGGAGTCATACTCATGTTTTAAAAGTTCTAGTTTTTCGATATTATCTGGTGAAGGATTTTTGCCACAGTCGACCTCACATTCTTTCAAGAAGTTTTCCATGATTCTCAACTTATCTCTTCTCGCCTTAGCTTTTTCCTTGCTAAATTTTATCGTTGCTTTTCTAATCCGGTATTTAATTAAATCCCAGAGCACTCTCTCTTATCATCGACTTCCACAAATTCCCTGCGCCACACTGGTATATTATCATTTATAAGGCTAACATACTCGGGATCGTCTAATAAATTAAACTTGCGTTAAATTCCCAATAAGATGGGCCATGCCTTTGTTCTTCAATGCTATTTAAGGTGGTTCGATACATTTTTCTGGAAACCATACCAACATTTTTCAATCGGCTTTTAAGCGGCCTTCTCCAAGTCAGATCAACGTGAAATTTTCACCACTAACTGGTAAAATCGATATTACCATGACGACGATAAACAAGAAACTTAGAAATCAGTAAAAGTGAAGTTAGCGCGTTTAAGATTTCGCATTGAAAATCCCACATAGGCATCTTAAAATATGGTATATGGCATATATATTTCGCAAGAATAAAAAATTCCGTATGTTTGAATTAAAATAAATCGCAATAACATTTCAAACCTTACTATTTGTGTACTGGTATTAAATTGAGCGAGAGATTAACACTGGTTTTGTGAAATTACTTAATGATAATGTCAAAAAGTAGCTTGATGTTATGTTTGTAAACTTTGAAAGTTTTGTTTACTTTCGTTTTTGCGATCTTGAGAACTACCTTTTTTCCTAACATCGCTTTATGTGCAATTTTTGGGTAATTTTCGATTTTAATGGCTTTTGCAAAAATCTGAGAAACGGCTCGATGGATTTTTTTAAAACATTCACTGTGCATGCTTACCGATGTGCAAAATATTTATATCTGAAAGTTTTATTGCCATTGATTTACTGGAACGCCTTTAAATTTAAAGATGAAGACGACGTACGAACCGGCCGAAAAAATGGCGTTACAAATTTACTTTTTTAAGTTATTTTCAGTAATGATTTCAAATCAATGTGCACTGCATTCCTCCGTGATTTATACTTTCGTTGTGATCTGCTGTGCATCTATTGTTATCTATATTCGAGCATGATTGTACCTTATTACTCTCCTTGCTACTTTCCAGATTCCCTTAAGTCCCTTTTTAGGATTATTTTGAGCAATGAATGCCCTTTTGCGTTTTGAAAACGTTTTTACAGCAGGCGTTTTGAACGCAAAAGAAAACAGATGCAAAGAAATTTGCATCAACGAGCGTACATTGCAATTTTTCAATCACGAAAGATATAAAACGTGACACATTTCTTTTTCCAACTGACTGAAACATGAATGACAACTAAAAAATAAATAGCACTTAACACGGAAAGAAAACTTACTACTACTACTTAATGCACGTAAAATAATGAACACTGAAATACACAAAAAAGTTAACAAAGGCAGATGCAGATTTAGTTTTTCTCTGCTCCCGTAAACAAAAAAAATCATATATAATATAGTAATAGTAATACTGAACAAAGGATTATGACGTCTAACTGAATGCATAGTTCACTTTCGATATATAGTTTATCTGGCTCTTGTTTATCGAAGTAGGCAAACTTTCCTTCCTCCCTCGCTTTTTTCATTTTGGGCCACAATTTCTTCCTTCGATCCCGAATTATTTTTGGAAGATCAACGTACTCTTTGACATCTGCTTCCTCGCCCAGCTCTCTGACGCCGTTTAAATATTAGTTCGCTCTCTGGAAATCGTAGCCTTCAGAAATCTTGCGATAATGGGCCTCGTCTGACCCGGCTTCTTTTTGCCCAACCTATGAATGCGCTGAAACTCAATCTCCCGAACGTTTTCCAGCTCTAATTCTTGCTTGAGAAACTTATGGATCACTTCTTTAGTATCCTCGACACCCTGGGCCGATTCCGGGATGCCGAAGAATTTTATGTTTTCTCTCCGGCTGTAAACATCTTGATATAAAATTTGATCCTCTAGCTCTCTAATTCTCTTCTCGGTCCTTTCTTCTTTCCTCTCTTAAGCATCAATTTCAAGGTTGGACGCCGTCAGACCTGTCTCGATTTCCTGAATAGTAACCTCTAACTTTTAACTTTGTCATTGAATAAACACAAGCGCGGTTGAATGTTGGCGACTGCTTTCTCCAAGTTCGCGATCTGGTTGAGGAAGTCTTCTACTTTGCTGAGTTTTTCCTCCATGCGTTCTAGTCTGGTCAGAATTTGTTCAAATTTTTCTCCGATGCCCTCGGTCATCTTTAGGGCTTTAAGGACTTGGTCGCTGCTGTCGTCTAACACTGATTCAACGTCAATATCACTTAATATGTCGGCCTCGGACGACAACGTCGTATTAAGAGTGGAGACGAAAACTTTCTTGCCGTCCGGAGAATGCGTGTCGCTGTCTGAGCCGGTGCTTCTTCTCAGTTTTGCTTTGTGCTTAAGATTTGGCTTAATTTCTATTGTTTTGCCAATGACTGAATTGAAAAAAGTCCAGCCTTACCCAAATCATTTTCTCTCGCCCGAAATACATACTTATAATTCATACTCACACTTGTGTTTATAAAACTATTCACTTTTGGAATAAGACAGTTGACTAGAAGGAGAAAAAAAATACAAGAAACTACAAATCGTTGAATTTCGATGTACTTTTACATTTACATTTTAGCGCCAGTAAACCTTAAGGTACTTTTCTCAAGACAAACTTCTTTACAAAACTGAGAATATTTATAAACCGCGCTAACTCTGCTAACTCTACGAGCAGGCAAGTTGTCTGATTGTGTTCTTCACTGCTTGCCTCACTGCTCTGATCTTCCAGCAAAAAAGCAATGGGTTTAATGACGAGTTTAGGTAAATTAAAGTAAGCATAAATTGCTTAGCAATGAAAACGGCGGAAGGTACGGCTATACCATACGGTAGATAACAAACCAGTAATGTTACCTGCACCCACAGTGCACTGGAAACTGTCTTTCTGTATCGAGCTATGTTTAGAGGAATTGCTTGGCTCGGTTGCCCTTGGGAAACATGGTTCTGTACTTGCATTTGGTTGTGACGCAGAGTAACAAATATTTTTGTGTAAGATAAAATTGAGGTGACTGCGCACAGTGGTACAACTATGCTGCCATGCCGTCTAGTTATAAGGGGATTCCATAAGTACGTTGTTCCTCCGACAATGGACACAACCCAAAATACGGTTACAGTGAGATATGTTCTCTTCAAAGTCACAACTTGTCTGTATCTGAGTCCCAATAACAGGGCGAGAAGTCTGTCCACGCTTATTGCAGTCATTGTCAACAAAGACACTGAACACAAAATAGAGCCAGTGATGTAACTTGATTTAAGTGCGTAGCGACAAATGTTCCATCGTTCGTTCACCTCAGACATCCAGTAAGTAACTACAAGAGGCTCCACAATGATACCAACACAGAGGTCAGTTGCCGCTAGGCTACGATACAGGAGTTTGGACGGCTGATGAAGTGAAGATTCCTTGTGAAGAGCAATTAGGATCAGGGTGTTTCCCAGAAATGCAGTAATGGACAGAACAATATTCAGCGCTGAGAGGCCAAGCAGCTCGTTTTGTAACCCTGAAGTTAATTCTGACGATCAATGCAGTTCTAGGATTGTTTTCTGTTCTTCATCTCCGGTAAGGTTTTTTGCCGCCATTTGCTGCAATGTGAACACGTTAAGCTATATCAGTTCTTTATAAGGATGAATCAGTCTACTCGTGAACATCCCAATCTCCTGTCAGTCAAAAAATTAGCTAAGTGCGTATTGATTTTATGCCCTTTCATAAGTTTATATTACCAGCGGCTTGTTTAATGAAAACAAAAGAACTTAAAAACGTCGTGCAGTCTGTCTTTGTTGTCCACGCCGGTGTTAATTTTGTACCAAACTACTGATAAAAGTCGCCGCTTAAAAATATTCATGGTGGTTTGTTAATTGAGATAAACTTTAATTTGTTGCTTCCATAATATAGAAACCGACTAAAGCTAATTAGGATTATCAATTTTAAATGAAGGAAGACTTAGCTTAAACATAGTCTTTAACATGTAGTCAAGAGCAATTTGTATGTAAGCTATGTACATTGTCATCCCCAGAGCCGCTTAACCCTCTTAACCGAGAGAAATTTGCAAAAGTTAAGCAAAATACTTAAAAGTTAAGGGATGTCATTCTCACTGTTTAAAGTTAATATATTGCCAATGCACTGTCAATTTACCAAACGTTTTGAAAGTTCACCAAAAAAGTTCGAAGCGTTTAAAAACTGTTAACTGCAGAATTGTCGGCGCCATTTGCCAACAAAATTTGATCAGGCGCAAAGTGTTTTGGTCAGTTTTCAACGGAAAAAATGCTCATCATTTTGAGAGAAATTAAAAGATAGTAAGGTCAACTGATTTTCTTATACATCCTTGGCCATATTTTCATTTAATATTAAATAAAATCACACCCAATAAAACGAAAAATGCCTCGGACGTTTGACCGCGGTGGATTAGCCCTCTCAACCGTATTTTTATCAGTCTATATTGCCCATTTCTCCTACTATGATACAAATGTTCTTTTCATTTTAAAAATCCTCAAATTAAAGTCTTTAACTTGCAGTAACTTGCGGATGTGAGGTTTATTATACAATGTTGAAACATCGATACTTCTCGATCGCTTAGGAGCTAAAAACGCGATACCAGAAGAGAATAATTACTCATTCTCTGTGAGACCAAAATGATGCAAAGAGAATGCATCAATTTCGTTCTAAGGGTGCGTTCGATTGGGAAATCCGGATTTCGATTTTGAAATCCGGATTTTGGATTTCCCAAAAAAACGCAAAATCCAAAAACTGATTTCCAATTACCGAAATCCTTATCCGCGATGGATTTCCGAACAATGGAAATCCGAAATTCGGTTTTAGATTTTGAAATCCGGATTTCAAAATCGAAATCCGGATTTCCCAATCGAACGCACCCTAATTTAAGAGCAAAAACGCGAGTTACACTTAAATTGTTAACGAACTCCCCATGCATCCACAAGAATAAATTTTTATTCCAATAAGCCTTATTCGTTAAACGTCTCTGTTTCGGTCTGGGTATTTAAAACAGCTTTTGTTTAAAAAGCAGCCAGCCCTTTTAAAAATCACTGAATTGAAAATGGGGTGATGCTTCAAAAAATAGAGAAAGAAATGTCGTTCTTACCAAATACGTTGCGTAAAATTTCAGCTTTAAAAATTCAGTAGGTTGACTTGAAGGCATCAACTGATTAAGACTCACGAAGTAGTACATTCACCAGTAAAGCGGCGTAGAAGCTATTAGAATGAAATAAATTCGAAGTGATCGAGTGTTCAGACGAAGGGATAGAACTCGAAACGTAAGCTTTTTAATCCCTTTACATCGGCCAACTTTTGTTCCTTTCACTGACCCCATTCCTCCCCCCACCCGACTTAGCACCACCGTTTCTTTAAGAAACTAACCCCTGTATTCATGATTGCGTGAGAAAAAATGAGAATGTTCATAACCGGAACATTAAGTTAATTTTCCCAGTTAAATAAAAGCTAGGTAGGAATCATGGTCATCAAGCAAGTTTGCATATGTTGGCCAAGGGCTTGGTGCAATTCTTTATAAGATCGATCGATCGTGATCGTTTCAAAGACATAGAAATTCTAGAAATGCAGTCTCTACTTACTTTAGGGAAAGTTTTTTCTCTTGTTCGTTTTCCGTCGAGAGGTAAAACATCCAAATAAACAGGAAACTTAACCACCAGCAATTTGAGTCGATAAGTCTTGAATAATTTATGCAAGTTCTGATAGGCTCCCTGTAACCATGACCTCCAATGCATGACGTTTATTCCTCTGTCACTTTTATTATTCCTGGATATAATCCAGCGTGTATTAATGTTTTGAAACGATGTTTGTTTTAATGTTCTTCATCTGTGTGTCATTTTAACGCATTTGCTTCTTTTTCTTTCAGTTTTAGTTCATTTATCTCGAGTTTTCATGTTTTTAAACAGACTCAAAGTGAATATTACATGTGGAGGTTTTTCGAAAACGTCCTCTCGATTTCAACAATTATTCAAAAATTTACCTTCTATAATATATATATATAGAACTACCTACAAATTAAAGCTAAATTACGTCACATTATTTACTTACATGTTACTACATTACCCTTAGCCTTACGTACCTTTAGCTTACAAAACACATATACACACACAAAAAAACAAAAACAAAACAAAAACAAAAACAAACAAACAAAAACAAAAAATATATTAATAAAAAAAAACTACCAGTTATAAGAAAGAGGTTACAAGTGCGATTATAGAGCAGTTTAGGAGCCTCAAAGGAAGACAGGCCGGTGAAAAACAAAAGATACGTCTTTGCTGAAAAAAGAAAAACAAAACGTACTATAGAAAAAAACAACACGGTGAAAGAAAGATGTCAGGGGAAAGTTTGGAGAGAAACAATCATAGTTACTCTAGGAATAGTGGTTCAAAATCGTTTTTGTATAGTTTGAGATAAGCTTTAAAGCTTTCTATAAATGGGAGATTCTCCTTACATCTGCAGATCCAAATGAAGAATCTAGCCAATAAAAAAAGGAAATTAATACTATTTTTGTGTTTCGATTTATCTGATTTTAGACCCAGAGCTAGAGTTTTGTGGAGAGCGAGGTTTTGTGGGACAAAGTTACGATACTTTAAAAGAGAATCAAATGTTTTCCAAAAGAATTGTGTTTTATTGCAAGACCAAAACAGATGAAGAATTTTTTCAGGTTCTTCTTGGCAAAAGGTACATTTATCATCCTATGAAACCCATTTTGAATAGAGATATATTTGTGGCCATGCAGAGATTGATGTAAATATCTGAAGTGAAATTCAATAAGTTTTGTGCTTTTTGTACATTTTTTTGCAATCTGATAAGCGACGCTCCATTTTAAATCGCATTGAAATTCATTGCACCACTTCTGCTGACTGGGTATTGGGAGATTGGTTTTCCCTTCTAATAGTCGTTAATAGGCTAGTCTGCTTGGTTTTTTGGTTGCTTTCATGGCCGTTAGAAAAGTTTCTTCTTTTGTCTCGTTGTTTTTTATGTTCGGTTTTTGGGTTCTCCAGAGTGTTTTGATAGAGGATGTTATGTTATACTTTTCGTTGTCTTCTTTTTATATCCATATTGCCTTTTAAGTCTATACGGATATTTATATTTAAAAATATAGTCACAGGAATGTTTTCATAACCTAACTGATTTTAATAAAAGACCCAGCCGGCAGAAGCGAAGAAACGAAGGCCTTTATGTCGTATTTTTACCTCTGTATTAAATTAAGGAATCATCCTGTCGACTATAAACATAAACCAGGGATTCTGACAGGGGGCGGGGAAAAAAACAAAATTGTGCGGGAGTTTTGAGGCAAATTGTGCGGGAAATAACGTCGATTGTGCGAGAAATTGTGCGGGATTGCGCAATCATGTGACCAGGCCAGAAAAATATGTCAGGGAGGAAATTCTGCATAAATGAAAAATACAAATAGATGTTTTACTTTGGGGATTAAAATGTACCCAGCAATCGCCAATTTGCGGCTGTTTTTCTTCACCAAAGTTTATTTGTCTCCACAAAATCACATTGCGTGACACGATGAACTCGATCGAGTAAAATCAAAATACCACATTTAAATGAAATGTTTCCGATCTGTTGCGAGTTCCTCTATGAAAAATCCGTACATTTTATGTAGTTTGAATAATTTCCATTAAAGGTTCACACAATTTCTTCGAAAGTTTGCCGCAAAAACACAACCACGAGATGTATGCAAATTACGTGCTAAATGTAATTTGATACCATGGTTGTTTTGCATTTTCCTGAATGAAAACGTCTTTCACTTGATTGAAAAAATCAAATCCAGTATTCTGATCAGAACTTAATAATTTTCTCCTATCAATCCGAAGTTCCAGCGCTTTAATAGTTTGTTTGTCGATTCGCAAACTTGATATAAAGTTCTTTGCGAAAATAATTCAGACAGAGTGACATTCATTTCAGCGTGACCGGGTACATTTCTTCGGTGTTTCTTCTTCGGTCCCCGACATATTAAACTGAAAGAGAAAGCGAAAGCGCTCGAAAAAAATATCAACAGGCCGCTAAGAAAAACGACATAATGTCTGAAAAATGACAACTAAAAAGCTACGTGAAAAAACCTGTAGGAAGTCGGAAAGAAGTAAAACTGAGACTAGTTACGTTCCGTTCCCAGGACGGCGAAGAGAACGCCTTGTTGTTTTTATATTGATCCTCTCGAGCTGTTTGAGAAAAGCGAGGGTTTTCTCGATTGTTTGGAAGGAAAAACGGCTGAAAATAGCCTAAAACGTTTCTCGAAATCTTGGTAATCAATAGAAATACCTGATTTAATTAAAATTTTAATCAATTTTAAATTTTAACAAGAGGCTACACTTAGCCTATACTCATGCGCAAGAGACTCTAAGACGCGCGATTGAAGTTACCAATTTTTCTGAGCTCGCTTTTAATATTTAATTTATTGATTCCGATCAAATCCACACTCGTCTATAACTTTCCAAGCTGTGAATTATTTCTGTTACATTTGAAAAGACTACTTAAAAAAATAGGCAGTAGATGACATGCTGTAAAAAGAAATTTGATAATCAATATAAAGATTTAGTTTTCCTGTGTTACTTAATCGCATGCAACCAGTGTAAAATGGGTTATTCCAGAAAAAATCCCCCCCCCCGACGGATGCAATATTTTTTTACCCCTCTCCCGCCCGGATTTCCCGGCCAGGCCGACCAACCCTCGCACCTTGATTTTTAACCCAGATACCCCCTCCTGCCCGGATGGCCATTAACTTTTTGTAGGCCCTAAATAAACAGGAAATTGCATTCAGGAGATCCGGGATTTTTTTAAAGATTTCAAATCTTTGGTGACAATTGCTATGAATTGGTCAAACATTTTGTAAATAAACGTTGCGTGACGCATTCACTAAAATCTTTCCGTGATTTTAAGACCAAATCGAAATGAAATGTTTCCATAACTTAAAGCTGGTTCTTTAAAAAAATGCTTTGATTTTGCCATCTGTAATAAGTTTTTTCCAAGCTTCACAGTTTCTTCAAAGTGTTGTCGCAAATACACAATTTTGCTTTGTGCAAATTTTATGTCAAATGTAATTTGATATCAAGCTGTTTTTATAATCACTGAATCTAAAATATATTTTCTATAAAAGGTCAAAACTTTTGAATGAAACTCATATTTCCTTGAATGAAAATGTCTTTCCTTTGATTAAAAGAGTCAAACACTTTTCAGAATTCAGTGATTTTCTGCTTCTGGAAGTCTTGGCGATATATTGTATCCTAATTACTGCGAGGAACCGGCTAGCGTCTGCGAAAATATAATAAACATCACAAAATAATTCAATTCAGCAACCTATTTTTATTATACTTTCTAAAATCGCCGACTTTTCCTGTGTAATAGAATGCCAATCTTATCCGGAAAAATGATTCGTATAATAATGCTTTCGCTAATAAAAAAAAAACAGTTCTGAATGGTCAAAGGTACAGAAATGAAATGCTGGCGGCGTTTGAATCATGAGTTCGGATAGCTCATGGTCTGCTAACACGGTTCACAGCTCGATTTTTCACTAAAACCTTTTTCCAAACCACGAAAATACCTAAAATAATATTTGAAAACAATACTTGGCCACATTTGGTGAAAGCTGTGCTTGGTAAAGCAGTAAAAATAACGAGAAAGCTCCGTTTACCTTTTCCACGAATCCAAAGCGCGCACGTACAAACAGAACTGCCTTGACAATCGAGTAGTCTAATCCGAAGCTATCAGAACTGTCTCACCGTACAGCAATCGGGTGAACTTGGCACAACTTCGCGCTTCGGAAAGTCGGACTTACTTACACAGGTGACAGCATAGTGGTTACTAGTAACCTAGTAACCACAAAAAGCAATAAAGTCAGTAAAAATCTACATTAATATGACACGCATTCCCTAGTCCATAATCCACAGAAGTCCAGTCCCAAAGTCCAGATGTTTTATTAAATCTGATGGGCTCAAGTAACGACGCTGTTTTGCCGTGTGTTTCTATTGTTCTTTCTTGAAAAAAGTCTTGAGCGAATGAGAGACTGAGGACTGAGCGAGGACTGCTCCGATACAAACATTACAAAGAACCGACAGTAAAACGGGAAATAAATTGCGAGTGCGAGAGATCGATGTTTGACATTTTTGCCTCGGAAGAACTCTGATTAAAAATAGCTCTTAGTTTTTCCAGAATCGCGACAATTTCGGCTTCAAGTTGTATGCTGTGTATAAAAGCAACGTTCACCTCTGTGGGAGAAATACAGGACTGACTTTATATACACCAATAAGACCAAATGACGGAAAATGTTTGTCATGCGCATGCGTATCAAACATTTGTTTCATACTTCAATGTACCATAAGAAAAGAAGCGATTTAAATTTTAAAAATTTAAACAAGATAAGAAGACGTCCGACATGGAGAATTCAGTCATCGTACCTGCAAACCACGTTACTATTGAATGTTTTATAAATGAAGGCTGTACCACAATGAAGCCAGTCATTGTTGTGAAGATAATATATACCTGACGTGAACATTACTGATGTGAGTAGGGTTGTAGGAGACGCTGTCGTGACACTTCAGTAACGATGTTTTGCCGGAAGTGAGAGTAGCCGGAAGTCACTAAACCGGAAGTGTAAAAAGCAAAGCTGTGAACCGGAAATACACAATTTAAAATATGCGTGAATACATTTGCATGCAAAATCGTGACACAAAAAAAATAAAAATAATAAAAAGAAAAACGAAGCCCATTTTATAACTCATGCCGCTACGCGCATGAGTAATTAAAATTTCAGTATTGTGCGGGAATGTGCGGATTTTTAGGAATTGTGCGGAATTGTGCGGGTTTGACCGAATTGTGCGGTCCCGCACCCGCACATCCTGTCAGAATCCCTGATAAACAGTTAGGTTCAAATTACTAAGACTTTTTGTCCTAAAAATATATAAAGGAAAAACACCTGCCGAAAAACATTTTCGAGCCTGCGCAAGATGGAAGTTTTCGTATTTTCAAAGTACACAACTGATACATATCGTAAAATATATCATTTTACCCCCATAGCTTTTAGTTCTTTAACCGAATTGTAAATTAATATTGCATAGCCGATCCTGTAGGGAACTATGATACAGAATATGTAAATGACTACTGAATGAAAGCATTTGAGCAGTAGTTTCTTTTGAAACTGATTATAACAGCTATACATGTAGCTTTAAATTAAATTTGTGTCCGTGGTTGAAGTGCTAAGAGCCCGATTTTAATTGTTATCAAGTTAAAATTTCGAATAAACTTTAACTGAAGTCAGCTGTGTAACTCAATTGATGCACGTGGGACGGTAACCGACATGCAGACATAACACACCCATGGCTGAAAAACATTACGGACATTTGCGGTCTAGAATATTTTAACGAACTGATAATTATGAGTTTGAAAGTAGATCTGAAAGCGAATTTGGAAAATTCGTTAGGCGTTAAACGTTCTCTCCATACAACGCTCCTTGTTATTAGCTTCGGAAAACCAGAGTAGGGTAACCAGAACGCGTCAAAGTATGACTTGGGAATATTACTTCCACAAGACAACAGTGCGCCCTCTTCCTCTTCTCTGTGTTCAGGCTTCGTGGGCGGCACACGCTTTCCTCTATTTTTTTTTTTTTTGCAAATGTTGCTCCAACAAAGGGCGGCTTATTAGAAAGGGAGGGGCTTATTATAGGGGGGGGGGGGGGGGGGGGGGTGTCTGGGGGGAGGGGTTGGGATTAATAGAGGATTTACGTTATCTGTGCAAAGTTAGTAAATCTTCACCACTAGATTTATCGACTTGTATTTTGGTTTGTCACTGCATTTCTCCAAAGTTTTTCTTCGAACCTTTAGGTTCGTGATTCGGCAAGGCATTACAAATAGGAAGTAGCATAACAAACCAGTTTTTAAAAGTAATTTTATTGATGCTGGCTTCACAAAACTGCGTGATATCCTGACCAATGAAAACAAACTAAAGAACTGGGATTTTTTTAGAGCAAGAAACATTACGGCGAGTGATTATTTTTTACTGATGGGAATCTATACTGCTTTACCTTCAGACTGGAAAACAGAAATTATGTCTGATAAGACGAGTGGGTCAAAGGTAAAGATTCCTGATCTGATGTCGATGAATACGAAATCTGCCTACTGGGAATTTATAACAAAAATACAAACCCCTCCAACAGCCCAAATCAAATTACATGCTGCTTTTGACAATACAATAATCCCAAAAAGTAAAAATCGGCACTACAATGGTGTATTCGTTTGTTTTCTCTTTTGCACTTAAAAAATTAAATAATGTAGTAATATTAATAAGTTTGGAATAAAAAGTATTTTCATATCTATAATGCCTGTTTCTCCTACTAAATAAAAATGTTCTTTTTATTTGAAAAATCCTGAAATTAAAGTCTTTAACTTGTACTAAATGATGTGAGGTTTGAAACATTTATACCTTTTGATCGCTTAGGAAACAGGAACGCGATACCAGAAGCGAATAATTACTCATTCTCTGTGTAACCAAAATGATAGAAAGAGACATCAATTTCGTTCTAATTTATGAGCAAAACGTGAGTTTAACCTAAATGGTTAACGAACTCCCCATGCATCCCTGAGAATAAATTTATTCTAATAAGCCTTATTCGTTAACGGGTTCACGTCTCTGTTTCGGTCTGAGTATCTAAGACAGCTTTTGTTTGAAAAGCAGCGAGCCTTTAAACCACTAAAGTGAAAATAAGGCTGATGCTCCAAAAAATAGAGAAAGAAATGTCGTTCTTACCAAATACGTCGCGTAAAATTTCTGCTGTAAAAATTCAGTAGGTTGACTTGAAGTTATCAACTGATTAAGACTCACGGATTAGTACTTTCACCAGTAAATCGGCATTCGCTGTTTACATCTTTTGACACTTGTCAGGTGGTGTTTGCGTTTTTTAACTGAAGTTATGCTCGAATTCTGATTGGTAAATTTTTATCATCAATAATAGTACAGACACATAACATTTTTAATTTATGCAAGATGTCATCCTCACACTTCTTTAGTGAGTGAAATTTCTTTAATGTTATCAGTTAGCCAATGAGAAAGCGAGAAAACGTATTGACAATGATTAAGAGCCGTTGTCAGTAACTATCGAGAATCCGGCGACAACTGAAAAAAATCGAATTTTTTTTTTATTTGCCCGAAAAGACCCTTATAGTAAACCATTTTCAGAAATGATATTCAAAAGTTCCAGCGAATTTTTATTTTGGCTAAAAATAGGAAAGTTCGAAATCGGCCTAAGAGTGCCCGAAAGCCTGATAAAAATTATGCAAATTAGTACATTTTCAAAACGTTCGTAAAAGAAAACAAAAACGTTTCTTGAATTCATATTTTCACAACTTGTTATACATCCCTTGGACTTGCTTTTCAACTATATTTCATATCGGTCTAAACTTTTTTTTCTTATATTCACCCACGTAAAAAAATACAATATCTACTATTCCGTTAATACACTGAGTTTTACCATATTTCAGAAGACCATAACATCGGGGTTATACGAATATCCAGGTAGGAAAAGGACTCGTTTGAACGGGAATATCTTCTTGTTTATCAGATAAAAGTATTTAGTTTGGCCCGTTAAAAGCGAGCGCGCTAGATTAAAATATATGGAGTACATTTTCACTGATTTCGCCATTTTTTTGTTGCACCCCTGCTGCAAGTCACGCATTCTATTTTGACAAAAGTCAGGTAAAAATCAACGTATCTGGTCTCTACTATTGCTTTTAAACATTTTACATAGTTATATTTTAACTAAAGCGGTTCCCTGTCTTAGTAACTTTGTTTTTAGGTAAATTTTTTGTGTTTATTTTATATTTACGCGAGTTCTAAATAAAGGAACAATGGGCGATGAAAGATCCCTTCTTCTATTTTCATTACATGAAATTACCTCGGTCGATTATATTGTGCTTTTACATTCCTAAATACCTTACTGCCTTTATAGAGCAGAAAAAGTATAACTGTTCCTGTAAATACGCGAGTTTTAAAGAAAACTGCTATTAATATCCACAGTCACGTACAGTCACCGCACGAATGTCGTACAGATGTTATCAGGTCGACTACAGCTTGTAAACGAAATGAGTGCTCGCGGTGTTTTTAGTTGCTTTAAAGAACTTTACCACTTTACCACTATCTTTGTAGACTATCTCTTAAAACACATTTGCTTATCAAGCTTAGCTCCGATATATGTTTGTTAAGAATGTTAAAAAACAGAAATTGTACAGCAGGCATGTGTCAGGCGCCAGGCTCATTCAATCTAACACCTCAGAATAACTGCATAGCCCGACTGAGAAATCACTGAGTTATTCCCTTGTACTTACTTGATGGTGGTCCATATGTTTGCAGACGATTATATCCGAAGACAACACATCCATCAGTCAAAGCAATACTGAGCTGAAATTCGTGTGAACCTCCGGCTATTAAAATCAGTTTCTACGACTGACTCGCGGGTTGCTTGTTACGTGACAAATGAAATGCGATATACTAGCGCCGGAAAAAGACCAGGAAGAGACTATTTCAATATTTGTAGATGTAATGACAGTTCTCCGATTTTTTAACGCAAAAAAAAAATCGTTTTGATTTTACTGGATGGACTAAAACGAAAATCACGGTATTTTCGTAGTGTTTATTTGTAGCTTATAAATTCGAAGTCATAAAAAATCATCTCTGCGCGAATTTTTTATGCACGAGCCGAGTCCGTTATGCTTTTGGGTCTTTTATCGAAAGACCCAGCAAATAAAATAAAGCCTTGTCAGTCAAACCGAAACGTCTTATGAAAAGTCAACAAACCATAGCAGTTTCGAAAATTCAATAGGGTGTTTCTCAATACCTTCTTCATTTTGCCTGGAGGGCTTGAATGTAACTCACCATAGAAGAGAACTTGTCCCGAAATCGTTGTAAGCTCTGACGGCAAACGTCTCTTCAGGCCATCAGAAGTTTGACAGTGCAACAAATTACGTCGTTTTTCGGTAGGCTTGCGGCAAAATTAAAGTTCGCCAACAGTTAGTCGCAACCGACGAGGATATTAGCGCGGCGGAGGAAGAGCTACATTTTCACAATGCAAGAGAAGAGATTCTCACCGAGATTAACCTAGAGCATCCCACTGTGTTCGATCAATATAATATCTGCGCATTGGTCAGTGACAACTCCTTGAAAAAACTTAAAGATGGGTTTGCTGCAAATGCTTTGCGAGAAGTTTCAATTGCAGGGCTCTATTACAGACTGAAGAAGGAGTGGAAAGCCTCGTATGCAGATGTTCTTGCTGATCTTGTCGATGGCTGTTCATGTGGCGGACGTTCTGGATCTGATTGGGCAAATTTAGCAAAGAGCAAGTGAAGCATCGACAATGGTGCGCGCAAAAGGTTGATAAAGTCATTCCCTTCCCGAACGCAACCTAAAAATCTCAAAATGCCGTCGCGACCTTGTCGATTGGACGTCAGCGCGCACACTGGAGAATGAAATAATTAATCCGTGTCCTGATTATTCCGCGCGATGTCGTGTTATCACTTCACGTCGCATCAGTCTTACTTTAATAGTAACCTTAAGGCTTTATTGATATGTAAGTAAATCCTTGCTCAGTCGCGTGATTTTTGCTCGTGCAACTGATAATCTCGCAGAGGTCTTTTCGCGTGTGAATTATTTTTTCGTGCCACGATGAGAAAACAGGAAGAATTCAATTTGCCCCGTGTCTGCACATGTCTGGTCACTGTTAATTGCTCCAGCAAAAGTACACAAAACATTCTTCGAAAAAAATCATCTAAAAAATCGTCCGGTTGTGGCTGTTGTGTGAGTATCTAACTTATATCTACAGGACTCTAGGAATTCAAGGAAGACTAAAAAATACAACATTATTATGTCTATTATTGTCATTATTGCTGTGCTCAGTTTAAAACAGGAAAGCACACCTAGTAATTCATAAACTTTTGGAAGCGATCTTGTCTTTATTTTCTATGAAGTCATTCCTCAGTGCTTCCCATGCTGTTTGTCCCCCTATTCTTATCGGAATCGATTTTGCTTTGTCTGAAACAAAGAACTGGGTAGTAAAAGAAACCATGCCACACTCTCCAGCGCGCTCATTTAAACGGCATAATTTCCCTTGACACATCCCTGCACCACGCGTTAAAATGTTTGGTTCTTTGATCGTATGGAGCAAGCTCTCACGAAGGCCTTCCATGAATAGATCTGTCACTTCCGCAGCGAAAAATACTTAGGCCGAATAAAATTGTCTTCAACGACATAGATTTGGCTTGCTCGCTCACTTGACTCACTTCTATATCAACAATATCGCCTCAGCGCGCGTCATGTGCATTCATGCTTGTCTTTCATGACGTATGACGTAATCGGCACTAAAAGGACTAAAAAGGTTTACAATTTCACCGGAAATAACCCCAAGTGGTCCCTCAAGCGCGAGACTTTGCTTGTTTTCCCAGAAGATGCTAAATGGAAGTAACATAAAATTTTGGGATCTTCTTTTTGAAAGTGCTGTAACGACTTAATTAATGACAAAAGTTCGCTTTGAATTTCTCTCCCGCTTCCCGCCCCCTTTCAACTCCCACTTCCCGCCATTTCCTCTCCCGCCTCCCGCCTCCCGCCCCTATTCTCCCGGGCTCCCGCCCCCCTGTCCCCCTCCACTCTTCACACGGTTTCATCGTACATGAGTTACATATAAATCTGATTCTGACATTCTATCATTTCATAGACTTAAAGCTTCATTATGGTGGCCAGGGGTTATATTTCATATTTTTTTTTTCATATTTTTATAGAAAACCTACATTAGATGCGCAAATATTGACGTGTGGTTTCCCGCGGTATTTTTTTCCGCTGGCTGATGTATCGCATTTCATCTGTCACGCAACATAACATTTAAATTGTGTTGCTTTTAGTTCGGATCAAACGAAATGTTGAGGTCAGGTTTGCTTTGCAAATGATCTGATGTTCGTACAATTTGCTTCAAATATCTGGACTGCAAACAAGTAAGAACATTTACCTAATCTAGAAAAGGGAATAATTTGTTATAGTCGGACTGTTAAAAGACTGTTAAGTTATTCTATTGAGTCCCGACCGGCTGTCAGTACGAATGCCCGCTGCATTGTTTATTCAACAAAGAAAAGCTTGATCGGCAAGTGTATTTTAACGGGTGGAATGCAAAACCATGCTATTTAATTCCAGTGAAAGTTGGTAACGACCTATTAAACCAGGCGATAAAAGCAACAATATATAACCACGCACACGGTTTATTTGCAAGGGATTTGATAACATAATTGACATAATTATTTAGTACGCAATTCCTTTTTCCTGTGGCAACTTTCTAATATTTATGTAACCTATCATTTTTAAATTGAATTCGCATGTTTTTAGCAACATTCATACCTTATTTGCTCTAACGTAATGAGAGAAGGATAACTTTTTTAAGTAGAATATAGGCGACAGGACAATTTCAAGTTATCAAAACAATAAATCGTCGACAGCTAGAAGAAGGGATCTTTCATCACACCTTGTTCATGCAAGTGCCCGTTTATTTAGAACTGACATAAAACAAACTCCAAGAAACGTAACGTAGAAGAATCGTTCGGTCTTTAGTAAAATGTTATCTATTTGAACGAATAAAAGCAGTAGAAGAGACCAAGAACGTCGAGTTTAGTAGTATAGGACTTGGCGGTACCAGATCAGTTTTGCAAAACTTATCTGATACCAAGCCAAGTCTATACTACTTGTCAGCCGATGGAAATATTAAATGGAAAAATCAAATGGTAAAATTAAATTGAAATATTAAATGGAACAATCATATGGAAAATCATATGGAACAATCAGATGAAATAATCAAATGAAACTATATGTTAATTAAAACAAATGGTGCGTTTGTTTCATTGCGTGATTCCACATAATAGAATCCCTTGCGTGACACAATTCTCGGAAACACAGGGAAACCCCCTGTAAAATGAGTCATCGCCTATAGCTATTGTTTTAAGTCACAGGAAATGAGTCATCACTAATAGCTATTGTCTTCAGGTCATGAGACAGTCGTATGATTTTTTCAACCAATGAGGAATTGTCTGATGCATCAGACAGATTCTTTTTTAAATCAATGAAGTTGAAGGGAAGGAGTATTTCAGTGAAAACATGAACAAGAAACGTTTCAAGGAATTTGTAAGTTACGTTGAAGGTTTTACACAAAGGATTGTCATTCACTTTCCAAATGCCAAGAAAAGGAATATCCAAGACTTTTGAAATGTGAACTGCCGTTGAGCTATTTTAAAAATATAATCTCATATAATAGTATAGAATGAATTGTAATTTGGAAATTCATGATGAATTTGAGAATATGGGAGAGTTGACCTGTCCCTTTTGTGACCAACGATTAGCAGATGTTGCTAGAAATACGGAAGTTGTTGAATCATGTTGTGATAAAAAAGATATGTTTAATGACAATGGAATGAATGTTTGTCTAAGTTGTGGTTCCGTACATGGTTATGATTTAGTTAGTTCATATGTTGACTTTCATGAGAATATGTATAGAATAAGAAGGAAGAGTGTGTATGTAAGAAAATATCATATCGAAAATACCATAAATAAATATAATAAAGAAATTCAATTGAGTTTTCAAGACCGTGACAAAATATATAAGATATTTGCATTAATAAACAACGTGTTACCAGAAGTTAATAAGAACCGTAAACGGATGATTAGTATTAAATATGTTTTGATGCGGATATTTAAAATCTTGGGAATGGAATATGAATTCATACCACTTTCAAAATCAAAGAAGACATTAAAATTTTATGAGACTTGGTGGGACAACATATATGAATTAATAAAGGATGATGCTGCTAAAATTAGTCATACGTCATGCAAAGGGGGTTTCCCTATGAATGAGTTATTTCATCTAACTGTCTCATTTCATTGATGAAAACAGTGTGGTTGAATTGATTTCCTCTGAGACATGAGCGTAAATCAACTAATACTTTTTGATATGTTGTGTAAGCAAATTTAGACATTTCTATTTTCTTTTTATAATTCTTAATTTCACTTACTGTTTTTAGCACTAAACCAGCTCCAGAAATAGAAGCTAGTATAGCAGGATTTAATGTGATACTACCAGCTACTGTACCAATAACTACTAAGCCTGTTGAAGTTACATTTATAATTAAATTCAATCTCTTAAAATATTTGAAAGCCTTCTTATAACACCAAAAGCGTTTATGATAAAATTTATACAATGCTTTGATTTCAGATAATTTTTCTTGGCTGATGTTTTTATCAATATGATTGAAATTGAATATATCTGTTTTAGTCATTATATTATATATTTGGATAATTATATTTTAGGATTTGAAAGAAGACAATAAATTACACCACTTATTTGACCCATTATTGGAGATCTTTTTAATTTCTTCGGCATTGAAAGGAAGCAATATGTGTATCCAGGCCCCATTTCATAGTCATTATAAAATCTTCCAAATGCATCATGAAAAATAGCATGTTTAATTAAAAATTGGTAATTGGTATTTAGAGTACAAGAACCTGGTCCTATTAATCCAATGTCAGGGTGTTTTTCTAATATTTGGTTAAATGATATTGGCTTATTCAAATAGTTAATGTACAAATATTGATAAATTAAAGAAGATTTCAAGATTTCA
This sequence comes from Dendrophyllia cribrosa, assembly GCA_024195265.1. NCBI lineage: Eukaryota > Metazoa > Cnidaria > Anthozoa > Scleractinia > Dendrophylliidae > Dendrophyllia > Dendrophyllia cribrosa. The sequence continues at coordinate 31,896,666 of JAJLRJ010000011.1, read as the reverse complement.
TCTTTAGTATTAGGATGCAGGTTTTTTTGAGTTGTAAAAAATTTATTGCAAAAATTAATTGCGTTATCCAAATTCAGCATATATATTTATTGATTATATTAAATGTAGCTTTTATATATAAAAATATGGTGTATGTTTTTCCTATGTGATTAAAATTGAAGATGCCTGTTTTAGTTATTATATTAAAACTCTTCAAAAAGTACACTGATATGGCAATTATAAGGTGCATATGTAATATGATCAATTGATATTAATTTGATTTGTACAACTGTACCTTCCCTGAAATTGATAATTGAAGATAAAATATTGAAAGTGTAATACATTTTATTAGATGTTTTATCCCATAGTTGAGGTCCAAAAGAATTGTTACCGATCAATATAACCATTTTTTTGTATCCTTCAGGCGGTTTATCGTCCAATATTATCAACCATAATTTTACTATTTTCAAATTAGTTAACGCAATAAATGATGATGAACCGTTGAATATGATATCATTAGTGTTCTTATTTTTCATATAATTGCCTAAAAATATGAATTTTTGTTTCTTTATAGGTAAACCAATTATGTTTCTACCATTTAAATCAATATCAGTCTCCATAACCATTTTTCCATTTTCAATTACAAAAACAGTATCAAATACATCTGGATCGACACTCGAAACATGTCCTTTAACACCATAAACGATTAGATGTGCTTTCTTTGTATTCCCTTTTGTTATTCTTCCATGAAGATCTATCATTATATATTCAGGTGGAGAGACCTGCCATTTGTGTAAATGAACAATGCTTTTCGTATATCCTTCAGTGTTGAAAATCTTTGTTGTTTGCTGACCGATGTTGATAACTGTTGAGACAACAGTGACAGATGTTGAACTAATATGAGCTTTATCTGGAACAAAAAACTCGATTACCAAAGTGAACTCACCTTGAGGAAGTTTGTATGCATTGAAACCTATCCTTGACCTGAAGTCATCATTATTGTCTGTTGTAAGTGTTATATCATAGGCTTTCTTATTGATTTGGTGAGGTGATGCAGCAAAATTGATAATTCCATTAACAACTATATTACTTTCTGAGGAGCTCTCATCTACATCTTCCATTAGATATCTGAAAACATCTTTCAATGTAGATGGAGTTATGTGTGACTTGTTTACATAACTCTTATAATCATCCGTTATTCGTGTGTACAAGTTTGTATTGGAATCATTGAGTTCGGTGTTGAAGAATGAAACATTTATAGCAGCGTCATTCTCATTTGGTTTAGGAGTTGCTAGATTAACAATCTTTTTATCTCCCATATCAAGATCGCTGGAAATAGTTTTATCAAGTTTGAGTGTTTCTAAATTATTTATTGCATTCGTATTTTGATTTATTCTTGTGTTGTTATCACCAGTTTTTGTGTCAACATATCCTTTATTTGTAGCGTGATCAATTGCTATTGGATCTTTTACATTGAAGATCGTATTTTTATTCATATCAAGGCCCGTTTCCATCATCAACATCTCTTTACGAGAAAGAAAAATGTTTTTTACATCATTATAACTAACAAGATTGTTGTAATTTGCAGCTAAATCCAAGTATGTCTGTTGTTTCGACTTAACAACATTAAAAAGTTCTTTCAAATCAATGTTTTTAGTAACTTCATGAGTGTGATCAGGAACATCGGGATGATATTTTTTTAGAGTTATCATATTCACAGCACTGAGATCATTGTTTTCATCCGTATCCATATTTGTGATCAGTTTTTGATCCATATCAATTTCACCAGGAAGAATTAATTTATTTCCTCTTAAATCAAGATCTCCCGTCATGTGATTTTCGCCATTCAACAATAATACTTCATATTTACCTGGTTTAGTTAGTAATCCAACATCTAATTGATGCTTGGTAATTGCATCTCTGTCATTACCCCCTTCCTTTAGATTGACAAGTTTTTTATTCTGCATATCATAGTTATTGTTTGGATCCAACTTGAGTCCACTACTTGCTTGAATTTTTTGGCTAATGATTCTAATATATTCAGAAATGTCAATATTTGTGAATTTCTTAAGGTTATTAAATATGCCCATCTATATTATGATATTACATTAGATTACTTCATCAAAATTCTTCTTCACACTTTTATTTTCTTTGTCCACAAACAGAAATTCATAGGGCCCTAATTTATTGAACAAACCAGGGTCTATTAAGTTTTCTTTGGCAATGAGATTCAAATGGTTTTTGGTAGTAGGAGGGTACAACATCATATGACTGCAGTTTAATCTAAGTTTCTGCGGAATATCATAGTAACTCTGGCTTAAATAAATTGGGCTTATCTTATGGTGGCGTCCATCTGTGAAGTTGTTGGCAATTTTATTTTGTATTTTATCAGGTGCATTAATTAGATCATCAAAAATGACAATTTTACGGTTGTTGTTGGGATATTCTGAAGTGTCTGTAATATCATCAGATGATCCAATTTCTAATACATGATAACCAACCTTATCAGATATTTTATTCATCAATGTTTGTAGATCTTGTATTTTTTCCTGATGATGATTTGGTGTGTATAAATATATCTTATCATAATACATCAGTGGTGATCTTAACATATGCATAAGAGCATTTGTCTTTCCACATCGACTTTGTCCTGTAATAATCATTCTAAAATCTTCGTCTAAAAAATTGTTTAATCTTTTTTTTGATTCACCATTTCTATTTGTATCGTAATTCGGAATTTTCATTATATAAAATATGTTAGATAATAAATATAAGTGTTGTTTTCACACATATTTATAAATATAAGTGTTGTTTTTACACATATTTTTAAAGATAAGTGTCATTTCGACAGATAAATTATGTAACATATTTTATACAATGAATATTGACAGAATTAAAAAATATGCTGATTCAGAATATGATAGCTATAAAATTGTCAAAGCAGTTACTGAATCAAAAAATGAAATAAAAAATAAGGAAGGAGGGCGTGATATTGTAATGAGTGATTATTTTAAGACATTACGAGAGCCATTGATTGAAAAACAGAAAAAAACAGATGAGAAACAGGATCAACTAATTGAACTACGGGGAAATCAATTAGCTTTAACAAAGGGATTTCAGGATATAATTGAATCGAATAAAGACATAATAACATTACAACATGAGCTACCCCAAATAGATTACCAACCAGAACAAAAATTAAGAGAAGATCCGACATATTTGAAGATTGATAACCGATTTAATAAAGATGATAAAATTGTTTTAAACAAAAACAATTTGACAAAGCCCTGACAATTATTATCATTGACTCCCCAAAAATTATTGGAAGAAAAGAAAAAATCTGCCGAATTAGCAATGGACTTGGGCAGAAATAAAAGGGGCAAGAGTGGAGAAGTTAAGGCGGAATATACTAATGAAATAGGCGTTCTTCGAAAATATAGGGATACGATCTCAGACGTATTGAAGTCGTTTGAGTATAGACAAACAGGTGATGGTATTCGAATATATAAACAGCCAAAAAGAAATGCTTTCAAAATAAATGGTAATCAATATGGTGGCCTTCTTATTGATGTCTCAAAATTAATGAATGAAATGAAGCTGAATGCATATCATGGTGGTAAATTGGTTTATGAAGCTGATGCTGATAAATCACTCATAAATATGCTAACTAAAAGATATAATCCCAAAACAAACTACAGTCTGAATGCTGTAAAGATTTTTAACGATCTTAATATGCTTAGTAATATTGGACCACACAAATCATCTGGTAAGTCCAGAATGATTGGATCAAGTGTTATGTATTATCAAGATCCAAAGCAATTGGCTGATCGCATGAAAATAATAATTGGTTCAATGGTAGCTGGAAACAATAGTCCAGTGTTGCGAAATGACTTATCACAAATCAATGATGAATTAATGAAAATAGGGGCTATTGACAGAACAATGCATGAGAAATTATACAATAAATATATAAGCATATAATATAATGGATGTAAATAGAGTTTTAGTTTTCAAATCAATAGATGCTAAAAAACAAAACCAAAATAATAAACCAGGTAATTTCACTACAAAGTTCATTCCTGAATTAATTTTAGATGACAACAAACAATACTATATGGCATTAGATCATCTCAGTATGACTGCAAGTTGGCATAACATACGACCAGAATATTATAACAACCAATTAAAGATCTCAAAAAACAAAGGCACTTCTTGGCAAACAATAACATTACCACCAGGTATTTATGACTATGATGATATAAATCAATATATTCACAATAAAATTGGAAAACTCGTGCAAAAGGAGACTTATGGAATTGATATATTATTTGACCTTACAACATATAAGGTTTTCATAAAGTTGGATGAAAACTATTGGATTGATTTCAAGAATAGCGGAAACTTTGCAGATTTACTGGGTTTCGATAAAACAGGGATATTGAAAGTGAGTTCTTATGGACCCCAATTTCCTAATATCAGCAACAGTATTGATAACTTATACATAAGAACTTCTCTACTAAGTAATTCAATCGTTTCAGGAAGGTTATCAGACGTGATTTTTACCTTCTCAACGAATACAAAAACAAGATCTCTACCATTTGAAATACAACCAATGAATTATCTTTGGAATAAAATAAATACAAAAGTACTATCTGAAGTTACCTTTTATATCACAGACGACGAAAACAGGGAGGTTGACTTAAATGGAATTGATATATCTTTAACCGTTGTGATAAAAGAAGCTTAATTTATATACACTCACTATATAGATGGAACGAAGAGAAAGAGATCCAGATACTGGAGATTACATTATTCAAGGTGAGGGAATATTTGATGTTTTCAAAAATGTTGGAAGTAAGATAGCTTCAAAACTTGCAAGCAAAACAGCTAAACAACTTGCTAAAAAGGGTGCTGAAAAGTTGATAGAAAAGGGGTCGGAAAAAATAGGTGAAAAAACAGGTCAGCTTATTGGTGACAAAATTTACAATAAATTTAGTGATAAAACAAACGAGCCAAAAATAACGAATGAAACAAAAGGTGATGAAATAATCAAACTTTTACAAAAAGAAAATGAGCAACAGGCTCAAGATACTGACAAATATCAATATATTAAAGATGTTTATAATGATTTACTATTATAATGATTTTTTATCTAAACTAATAATATATATGAACGGAAATTTTCGAAGTCCAGAATTTGTTAAAAGATATGAATATTCATATTATGATTTACAAACACCTTTAAATGCTAATATTGGAGCAAATAATCGACAAACAAAAGATAATTACATGTTTGTAATAGATAATAGCTCAGAGGCTAACCCAATAGACTGGTATAATGCATATATTGAAGTCAATTTCAAGCTTCTTCAGTTAGATCAAGATCAAGATGGAGCTGGTATCGGCGCTGGAGTGGGAAATGGAAATTTATTTTGTACAACAACAAACGGTAACACCTTCATCAGAGAAATACAAGTTGAATGTAATGGTATAAGTGTATATAACAACACAAAAGCCAATGAATCATCGAATGTTCTATCACTTTTAAAATACACTAAAGAATATGCCAATACAGTTGCTAAAGACAATTTCTTTTATTTAGATACTTCGACTGGAACAGCTGAACCAAGAACAGCTCAAGCATTATACAACCAAGGATTCGCAACGCGAAAAATTCTTACAGACGCAGGCAGTGAAAACAAAATATCTATCCCATTGAATATATATTCGTATTTTGCTGCATTCAAAAAGAATCTTCATCCAAATATAAAAATGAACATTTTAATCCGATTGGAAAATGATAACAATATTATATTTCGTAGCAATGCTGCTCCTGATTCAAAAGTTTTGATGACTAAATTCAGATTATGGTGCCCTAAACTTATTTTCAATGGTAGTGGTATGCGTCAATATCTGGAAAACTATCTGAAACCAAAAACTTGGATATACTTGAGAGAGCATTATGAAATAAATCAAACTGCGGCTATGAGTTCATTTTTCAGAATAAGTACAGGTATAAGAAGACCAAGACATGTTTTTCTATGGGTGAATCCAACAGCTTCATATAATAATCAAGAAGCTAATATATTTACATTCAAGACATTCAGTATAGGTGCAAATAACAGAGTTTTCAGTAAAGCTCAACTTGAAATGAATAATAGCATATATTATCCTCAACTTGAATTGTCAGCTAATGAAGAGAGTAGATTATACAGAACACTTATGAGCTATAGTTCTGCTTACAATGACTTTCTTAGTGGGTCATTAATTGATAGAAGTAATTTCAGAAATTTGTTTGGAATGATTTATTTCGACCTAAGAAATCAAGAGGAAGACACAAAAGATTCTGTTGTATCATTAACTTTCCGATATGAACTCAACGGAGCAAATGCAACTAACTATACTTTGAATGCTCTTGTTCTTCATGAAAAAGAGATCGAATTATACACAAGCAGTGGTAAACTACTTATTAAAGCATAAATTAATTATGTTGTTACAATATTTATAGTTTTTAATTAAACATGTTTTGTAATTATCAAAATTATATAACATATATTATATACAAAATATGACAACTTATTATGAATATGGTGTGAAATTATCTCAAGGACAAAAACAAAAATTAGCAAAAGCATATGAAACAAATTCACCAATAACAATTCGATTAGCTAAAAATGAGTTGATGGGAAGCGATGAACTGAATTTAACTAAAACACAGATAAATAAAATCAAAAAAGCGATAAAAAATGGAGTTGGTGTAGATATTAAGATTTCAAAAACACATTAGAAAATCAGTTAAATATGGCGGTTCTTTAATTTCACTTGGAACAAAAATGCTTCCAATGGCCACCAAATTAGCATCAAAAGCGGCACCAGCTTTAGCTACAGGGGCTTTATCTGCTCTAGGATCTTTGGGAATTGATAAAATTTTTGGAAAAGGTATTCAATCTGGTGGTTTCTTAATACCAGATTCAAAAATATAGCAATTAATTAAGTATAAACACCTTTTAACTAAAAAACAAAAACAAGACATTTTAGCTGCTATTCAAAATGGAGGACAAGTATTCATTCAACCATCACAAAAACAAAGAGGTGTTTTTTTGGGGACGATCCTAGCATCTATTGGTATTCCAATGTTGTTGAATGCATTAACAGGAAAGGGTTTAAGTATACCAAAAAAGAAAGCATCTGGATTAACAGTTTCACCTAAACCTGGAATGATGATGCCTTATTATCCACCACCATTTTATGGAAACTGGCCCTCAAATACTATAGGTATGGGAGCAAAAAAAAAAGTCAAAACAAAAACAAAAAAGGGAGATGGCCTATTACTAGGCAAAAACAGTCCTTTTACAAAGTTAGGAATACCAATTCTAGGAGATATCCTGTAAAACCAAAGTTCAGAGATATTCCTATTTCAAATATTGATTTATTAAAATGGATTAAATATTTAAAAATAACCAATTTTAATGGTATTTATTCGAGGGATAGTTTGGATCATATCCACAAAATAGGATCTTGTATCATTAATCTTGATGATAAAATAGGTCCTGGTACACATTGGGTAGCACATTATAATAATATGAATGATAAGACTGTATATTACTTTGATAGTTTTTCGTTACCTCCACCACAGAACTTGGTTGATTATGCTAAAAAATTGAAATTGAAGTATATATACAATTATGGTTATCCTATCCAGGATATCAAATCAGTTAGATGTGGATATTATTGTTTATATTTTTTGGATAACATTTATAAAAAATCATTTTATGATTGTATAAAAGTATTCAAATTAAATAACCAACAGTATAATGAACGATTTATTGAAAACTATTTCAAAAATATCTAATTATATTATATAAATGGCGAAAAGTTATTGTGTGAAACAGAAGAAGCAAACAGAATCTGTACCAGGTACTGAAAAATATGTTAAAACTAAAAATAATCGTCTTATCTTAAAATCTCAATGTAGTGAATGTGGGGCTACTAAGACACGTTTTGTATCCAATAAAAAAAATTTAAACTAAATAGCCAGTCAGAGATGGCTGGCGGATTTTTAGATATTACTGGTTCTCATACTCTTGGTGAAATTGCAGCTAAAAGTGCTTTAAAAGGTTTGTATAATTTAGGCAGAATCGGAGCATCAAAGACTATTAAATCAGATTTTGCTAAACAAAGGATTAAAGGAATGGCTAATAAATATTTGGATCAAGCATTAGACAGTTTAACTTCAGACATTAGTAAGAAACTAGATCCATTAAATAAAGGTAGTGGAATTGACATTCATAAAATGATTGGTATGTTACCTAAGCCAAAAGGGGGATGGACACCAGGTAGTTACAAATACATGGGCCCATATAACCCATTAGATGAACAGTTAGAATATGATAAGGATACTGGTGAGGTAACAAAATGGTATGTTCAACCTTACAATAAAGTGGATGAAATATCAGCTCATCACGATATTTGCTACGATATGGGTAGAAACAAGGGAGGTTGTGATAAGAAAATGGTTAAATCATTAGACGAAATACCTTACGGTGAGATGCCTAAATGGGTTCAGACTGCTAGATTCTTAATTAATACCAAACAAAAACTAGGTCTCGGTATTAAACAAAAAAGGAAGCCAAAAAACAGAAAGCGGCGTTGAGTAAAAATGATTGGGCTCAACAATTAGCCGATGAATTACATAAGCCAATCAAACGAAAATTTAAAACAAGAAGAGTTATTGTTAATGGAATAGATGATATTTGGAGCGCTGACCTTGTAGAAATGCAGAAGTTTTCAAAATGGAATAAAGGATATAGATATTTATTAAACATCATTGATGTGTTTTCAAAATTTGCTTGGAGCATTCCCATTAAAAATAAAACAGGTATTACAATCACTGAATCATTTGATGATGTTATTAAAAAATCCAAACGGAAACCTAAATTTATTTGGGTAGACCAAGGATCTGAATTCTATAATAAAACTTTCAAAGACTGGCTAAAGAAAAATAATATTGAGATGTATTCTACTTTCAATGAAGGTAAAGCTGTTGTTATTGAGAGATTTAACAGAACATTTAAATCTAAGATGTGGAAACAATTCACTGTCAAAAATACAGCACAGTATTTAGATATGCTACCTAAACTATTAAATGAATACAACAGTACAAAGCATTCAAGCATTAAAATGACTCCTATTGAAGCTAGTAAAAAGAAGAATGAAGGAACTGTTTATTTCAATCTATATGATATTGAGCCATTATCATTTCAACCAAAATTTAAAGTTGGTGATAAGGTCCGAATATCTAAGTATAAGAGAAAAACATTTGACAAAGGATACACTCCAAACTGGACAGAGGAGATATTCATAGTTGATAAAATTCAATACACAAATCCAATCACTTATAAATTAAAGGATCTCAATGATGAACTAATAGAAGGATCTTTCTACCAACCTGAATTATTAAAAGCTAAACAGGATGTTTTCCGTATTGATAAGGTCATCAAACGAGATTATAAAAAGAAACAAGCATTAGTTTCTTGGTCTGGTTATCCAAAAGAGTTTGATTCATGGGTACCTCTGAGTGATGTTAAAAATATCTAACGTTTATATATATCATGAGTGGCATTGAGAAATATATCAAAAAAATAAATTTTCAAATTCATGAATGTGAAGATGAAAAAGACAATCTTCATGATAAAATATATGATAATGAGCGTAGATTGGATCTGTTACAATATAAAAAGAAATTATTGAAACTTTATCATAAAAAAATACATGAAATTGATGAAGATATAACATTGAAACAGTTATTGAATATTATCTGCAATGAGATAGAAAACAATAGATATGACAGTTCGTACGATGTTTTGAAATCAACCAAAGTTGATAATGTCAAATATCTCAAACGTGAAAATAATATTTTTACACCTGTGAATACAACAAGTAATGCAAATTTCGAGAGATTGAGAGACATTCATTTGATTAATGAGACTTGGCTTTAAAAAAGGTTTAAAAAGATGTTACTATTTACAAGTATCCCAGAAATTTCTGAGATATTTATATCTTTGCATTCGCTATTCATTGGTAGCCAAAAATATTAATGTTTCTGGCTATTACGCAATAATGCAAAATATATAATTCTTGACCAATATTATCCGCACTATTATGAAACTATTTAAAATAATATCTATAGTATAGTATTATATATGGAAAATCAAAATGTTAAGAGAGGTCGCGGTAGACCAAAAGTTTTCACACCAGAAGAACTAAAAAAACATAAAACCTTATGCATGTTAAATAAAGAATGGTACTGTGATATATGTAAAACAGGTCGAAACTATACACTTGCTGGTAAATGGAGTCATTTAAAAACAAAAAAGCACAATAAAAATGTTCATGTAAGGAATATAATGAGTAAAATTATTCAAATAACACAAAAAAATAATCCAAATAACACACAAAAATAATTCTTTTCAATTATAGTTCGAAGGATCCATTATTGGATCATTTGAATTCTCGACTATATTTAAACGCGCATTTGTGAAACTATTTAAAAGAATATCTATAGAAATAATATATATATGAAATCAGAAAAATCTAACGTTATAGAAATGAATAAAAAAGATCTGAAAAAATACAGCAAAAGTCAATTAATGAATATGCTGTTAAAGGAATGGCACAATAAAGCCCAAAAGCAAGAGAAGAAGAAGCCTAAAATTATCATGGTAGATGATACCAAACCAATTGATAAGCCAAGGACTGTAAAACCAAGGAGGCCTATCCCAACACCTCGAAAGAGCGTCAAACAGATGGTGCATGATTATGAAGAAAACGTCATTCTTCCACCAATAGAGTTTAGAGACGGATACAAACCAGTCCCAATGCCAAGGACTAAAAAACCAGTTCCATTACCAAGAACTAAAATAGAGCAAACAGATAAAGCTCTGAAAGGCTACACAAAGTCTTATGAAATAAGTATTAAAAATAACAAAGACCCACTAGTGCAACTACAAAACACAAGAAAGGCTATTGAATATCATATTATAAGTACACTAAAATCCATGAAAGGATTAAAATTCGTTGAAACGCTTAAGGTAACATTTACAAAAATATCAAATGGAGAAACAGTGTATAAAACTGCCTATTTCAACAGTCTAGTTCAAACAATCATAAACAATCTAGAGATCACTGAATCACTACAAGTGTCCAAACAACAGATATTAAATAAAATTGCACAGTGGATATCTGAAGGCTCCGGATGGACTATTAAATCTGTTGACAATCATTATCTTAATATTGTAAAATATCAACCAATGAGAGGATCTTCATATATTAAACTGCCCCAAGAACTCAGAAACAGTGCTAAAGGTTTGATAAACATGAAAAACAATGACAATGAATGCTTTAGATGGTGTCACATCAGACATTTGAATCCTCAAGAAAAATACCCACAGAGAATTAAAAAATGTGATAAAGAATTTATTGAAAAGTTGAATTACTCAGGAATTGAATTTCCAGTCAATCAAAAACAGTATAATAAAATTGAGAAACAGAATAATATCAATATCAATGTATTTGGATATGAAGAAAAACAACCATTTCCTATTTACATATCCCAAGAAAAATTTGAAGATCAAATGCATTTATTATTGATAACAGAAGGTGAAAACAGACATTATGTATTAATAAAAGACTTCAATAAATTTATGTACAATCAAACAAAACATGAACATAGAAAGCATTTTTGTATGTATTGTTTACAATGTTTCAGTAGTGAAAGAGTATTATTAAATCATAAAGAAAATTGCATCATCATAAATGGAAAACAAGCCATAAAAATGCCGTCAAAGGATAACAATATACTAAAATTCAATAACTTCCATAAACAACTACCTATACCATTTATCATATACAGTGACATTGAGGCTATAACTGAAAAAATACATGGTTGTAAACAAAATAATGATTTATCATACACTGAAGCATACCAGAAGCATACAGATTGTGGATATGGTTATAAAGTAGTTTGTTGTTATGATGACAAATATAGCAAACCAATACAAATTTACAGAGGTGAGAAAGCTGTATACAAATTCATGGAAGCTATGCTTGAGGAAGTGAAATATTGTAAGAAAGTAATGAAAAAATATTTCAACAAACCATTAAGAATGACTAAAGAAGATGAAGAAGAATTTCAAAAAGCTAAAGAATGTCATATATGTGATATAAAATATACTGAAAAAGATATTAGAGTCAGAGATCATTGTCATATAACTGGTAAATACAGAGGAACTGCTCATCAAGATTGTAATCTTAACTTTCAAATAAATGAGAAAATTCCAGTAATATTCCATAATTTAAGAGGTTATGATTCACATTTTACCATGCAAGAGATTGGTGAAATTGTCAAGAAGCATACATATACAAATAAAAAAGGTAAAAATTGTGAAATGAATATTAATTGTATTCCAAACAATATGGAAAAATACATGGCTTTCATGCTTGGTAATAATCTAACATTCATAGATAGTTTCCAATTCATGAGCTCTAGCTTGGATAAATTAGTTAGTAATCTACCAAAAAATTCATTAAAATATACATCTGAATATTTCAAAGACAAAGAATTAAATTTAATGACTAGAAAAGGAGTATATCCATACGACTTCATGGACAGTTTTGACAAATTCAATGAAAAGCTACCAACAAAAGAAGACTTTTATAGTATTCTAAATAACCAACATATTAGTAATGAAGACTATAAACATGCTCAAACTGTTTGGGAAACATTCTCTATCAAAAACATGGGAGAATACCATAACTTATATCTTAAATCTGACATCCTTCTATTAGCGGATGTATTTGAAAACTTTCGAAAGACCTGCCTGCAATACTACAAACTTGACCCCTGTCACTATTTCACAAGTCCGGGTCTTAGTTGGGATGCTATGCTAAAAATGACTGATATCAAATTGGAACTGATGACTGATATTGACATGTTTCAATTCATTGAAAAGGGTATGAGAGGTGGTATTTCTTATATAGCTAATCGATATGGAAAATCAAATAACAAGTACATGAAAACATATGATGAGAAGGCGCCCTCAAAGTATATCATGTATCTTGATGCAAACAATCTGTATGGTTGGGTAATGAGTCAATACCTTCCAACTGGAGGTTTTAGATGGATGTCAGAAAAACAAATTGATAAGATAGACTTAGCTAAGTACAAAGAAGATGGAAACAAAGGTTTAATACTAGAAGTTGACTTGAAATATCCTAAAGAACTACACAACCTCCATAATGACTACCCGCTAGGACCGGAAAAAGTCAAAGTAACTACAAACATGTTATCAGAATATTGTAAAAAAATAGCAGAAAAATATAATATATCAACTGGTTTAGTTCATAAATTGATACCAACATTAAGCAACAAAGAAAAATATGTTCTACACTATAGAAACCTTCAATTATATACAGATCTTGGATTGAAAATAACTAAAGTCCACCGAGTGCTTGAATTTGATCAGTCCGCATGGTTGAAGCAATATATTGATTTCAACACTCAGAAAAGAACTAATGCTAAAAATTCTTTTGAGAAAGACTTCTTCAAACTAATGAACAATTCAGTCTTCGGAAAAACAATGGAAAATATCAGAAAACGAGTAGATGTGAGACTAGTTACTGATGAGAAAAAACTATTAAAAATGGCTGCTAAACCAACATATGTGAGCAGTAAGATATTCAATGAAAACCTAGTAGCTGTTCATAAGATTAAGGAAACACTTATCCTAAACAGGCCGGCATATGTTGGTATGTGCATCTTAGATCTAAGCAAGACGTTAATGTATGATTTTCATTACAACTACATTAAAAAGAAGTATGGAGACAAAGCTAAGCTACTATTTACCGACACCGATAGTCTTACATATGAAATCGAAGCTGAAGATGTCTACTCAGACTTCTGGAAGGATAAAAATAGATTCGATAACAGTGATTATGCTCAAGATTCACAATATTTTGACAAGACAAATAAAAAAGTAATTGGTAAATTCAAAGATGAGGCAGCAGGTATACCAATAACCGAATTCGTCGGATTGAGATCGAAAATGTATAGTTATATAAAAGACAACCAAAAAGGAGGAAAGACTGCTAAGGGAATCAAAAAGAATATTATCAAAAATAATATCAAGCATCAAGATTATAAAGAAACGTTATTAGGAAATAAACAGATGCATCACACTATGAAAACAATAAGAAGTCAAAACCATCAATTAGGAAGTTATGAAATCAATAAAGTATCACTCAGCTGTTTCGATGACAAAAGATATATACAGGAAGATGGTATAAATTCATATGCTTATGGACATTATAAAATGAAAAGAATTAAATCAAAAAATAACTTTCCTTAATTCAATCCTGTGTAGACTTCCTGTGTTTCCGAGAATTGTGTCACGCAAAGGATTCTATTATGTGGAATCACGCAATGAAACAAACGCACCATTTGTTTTAATTAACATATAGTTTCATTTGATTATTTCATCTGATTGTTCCATATGATTTTCCATATGATTGTTCCATTTAATATTTCAATTTAATTTTACCATTTGATTTTTCCATTTAATATTTCCATCGGCTGGCAAGTAGTATAGACTTGGCTTGGTATCAGATAAGTTTTGCAAAACTGATCTGGTACCGCCAAGTCCTATACTACTGAGTTTGCGCAAAAATATTGTGTGACTTGCAACATCTTGAAATAGGACTACAACAAAGAAAATGGCGACATCTGCCAAAAGAGCACGCCATATATTTTCGTCTGGCGCGTTTGATTTTCACGGGCCAAACTAAATATTTTTGTATGATAAACAAGAACAATTGTCCGTTCAAAAGCATTCTTTTATTACCTGGATATTCGTATAACCCCGATGTTATGGTCTTCTGAAATATGGTAAAATTCAGTGTATTAACGGAATAGCAAATATTGTATTTTTTACTGGGGTGAATATAAAGGAAAGAAAGTTTCGACCAACATAAAATATAGTTGCAAAGCAAGTCCAAGGGATGCATAACAAGTTGTGAAAATATGAATGCAAGAAACGTTTTTGTTTTCTTTTACGAGCGTTTTGAAAATGTACTAATTTGCATAATTTTTATCGGGCTTTCAGGCACTCTTAGGCCGATTTCCAACTTTCCTATTTTTAGCCAAAATAAAAATTCGCTGGAACTTTTGAATATCATTTCTGAAAATAGTTTACTATAAGGGTCTTTTCGGGCAAATAAAAAAAAATTCGATTTTTTTCTGTTGTCGCCGGATTCTCGATAGTTACTGACAACGGCTCTTAAGTCAATTTTAATAAAACTCAGCAATTTGTCACGTTCACCTTGCGTTCACTTGCGTTTTTGTTATTGTAAAAAAACAAATTGACGTCAGTTTTTTATGCGTCTGTTTGCTGTGGTTCTACAGCACTTTGACAATGTTATGACGAATTTTATCATCAATAAGAGGACAGACGCATAAAACAGTTACGCCAATTTGTTAAACAGCAAATCCTTTTTTTGTTGTATCACATTAATGACATGATATGTAGGTATTAGCGGGCATCAATCAAGAGGAATGTCAGCAATATTTAAGAGCTGAAAGACTTCTTCATGTAATGGAAATAACTGTACGGAACTTGTTTTTAAACTTTTCTTGCCCAACTATGATCTTTATGCCTTAAAGTTTTATCAGAGTTTATTTTTTGAGCTTTTAATTAATTTTAAGTCAGATGCGCAGTTGTAACAGTTTTCGCTCGCGACTTCTCGGATTGACGTCTTGACATTGGTATTGATGTTTTCTCTTATTTTAAAAAGGGACCGGTTATCTGGGACATATCCAAGTCTTTTATAAAAGGACTGACTCTTTAAACTCTATGTTGCTCACATTGCTAAAATATAATTTTTGAAGGGTAAAAGAAAAAGTGGCGACTTTTTTAACGTTTTTGGAAGAGAGAGATGCAAGATATCATAGTATTCATATCATTGTAAAATGTGGTTCAAACTATTCCTGAGTCGGCGGTTAACATCCTAAATTGTGATCATCTCAATGAAATCGAAGGCTACTTTCCAGTATTAAGTGGAAATTTTAAAACGGAAAATGAATTCAAATTTCAATAATTAGGCACTTTTAAATAATTGATCACACGAGAAGTTTGTAAAATGAAATATTAATTTAGGATAATTTTCATTATTTATATAATTTTGAGCGATTTCATCCAATGGAATATTGACAAAATTGAGAGCCGAAAATCACCGACTGGTACACGGCTTACGGTGTAACGTACAGAGTCTTACACCGCCTTTAAAAGCATTATTTTGTCTTTCAAAACCATGGAAAACTCAAACTGATTAAAAGTTTTGAAGCCGCAAAGTACAAGTAGTATTTTCGTGAAATTTGAGCTTTATTGACACGGCAGTCCGATGCTAAAAGCTCAGATAAACACAACGCAAGAACATTTTTGAACAACAATGGTTCATCGCGTTCGAAGAACGCAATCCTAATTTCGTGTTGGTTTCCCTGTGCATGCAATAAAATGTGTCCGGTCTTCAAAATGGCCGCCCCTATTGCGTTTTTCAGGGGATCGACATTTCCGCCGGAAATTCCTTCTAAAGCGTCTCCATAATCTCCGATTACTGCTAGTAATATACTTGCTACCAGACATCAGCACATGTTCACAAGACTATTTTCAAGAATTGACTATCATTTGTGAGCAACAATAGAACATTTTGGCTGTCTGAGGACAAGGGGGTGACGCTTTACTGTTTTTCAGAGAATTGCTAACAAGTACCCAGACTTCAAGTCGGACCACGCCCTAGCACTGCAGTTGATGAGTGGAGATGTAAGCAGGGCTGAAGCTAGGCAGGTAGGTATTGAATAATCCGGTCGTTTCGCACTTGAACGGTTTGCAACCATCTGTGTGGTCGCGATATAAGTAACGCATATTTATATTTTTTACTGTACTCATAAGGTGTAAATTGTTTTCCATACACGTGAAGTTATCGACGATATTAAATATTTCCGATATACAGTTGCAAACTGCAGTTCTGTGCTATTCTCTCCTCCCATCCAAGAACAAGACACACAACTATCTGGAGAAAATGGTGTGCCGCGGATAACCAGCACACCAAGGGTAAAAAACAAAGCAGAAATTTAAAGCAAGATGCACACAACAACAACAACAACTCGAAGTGATTGGTAAAAGGCAAAACCGAAATTAACGAAAAATACTTAACTTATAATAAGGGCCAATCCTGCTCCGCGGAACTCTTGACAGAAGAATACCAGTCTGTCAAGGAAATCTAGCGGGAGGCGAAGACTCAGCACCACGAGCCGACTTAACCTCCCTCGAGGAAAAAAAAACTAGGGATTCTATTCCTTCGGCGACTAACCGCCAACCTACCGCGACGCTCTGCACGCTTTTCTGAACGAAAAATACACTTCTCGTCTTCTGAATTCGAAGCCAATACGTCCGATACATACTCACCGAATTCACTTCTATCGGCCATCTTAATGACTTTCATGCGTTTCTCGGTCAATTTAATATCTTCTTCAATAGCATCTTAGGCCTTTTCGTATTTGGCGTTCACCAGAGAATCCCTAGCTTCTGTAAACGAGTCGAGCACTTGCTGCTGATGCGCGAACTGCTTCTTGTTACCCTTCGATCTGAACTCAATCTCTCTATTTTTGACCCGCTTAACCCTCGGTGGTACAAGGGAGTGGGGTGGGGGGGGGGGGGGAGTGGTTACTCCCCCCCCCCCCCCCTCCCTTAAGGATTTTCTCGGATATTCTCAAAACCATTAAAAACTAGAAATACGTGTCTTGCAGAACCTCGCGAAGCTCGGGGGAGGGTGCACCACGAGTCGAAACTCTCGACATGAGGCTTTTCGACATTCCACTTCGACTTCTTTGCAACCAAAAACGTTGGTAAAACGCCCTTTCGATGGTTCGCTTACCGTTTACCGTCCGCCATCTTTGTTTACCATGCTCCTATGTAGGCTTACATGAAGTACTACCACATTGTTGCCAGGCAACAGCAGGACACCATCAAGTATATATATATATATATATATATATATGACTACCAGTGGTAAAACTGAAGACTTCATCTGCTATAAACGTGCATAAAGATGAATTGCTGGAGTCGGACTAGTTCAAAAACATTTAATCGCTACTCGGAGTTTCATGCTTCTAATGAAGCAATCATCAGGCAACCAGAGTTTAATCGCTACTCGGAGTTTCATGCTCCTAATAAAGCAATCATCAGGCAACTCTGGTTCCTGATGATTGCTTCATTAGAAGCATGAAACTCCTAGTAGCGATTAAATGTTTTTGAACTAGTCCGACTCCAGCAATTCATCTTTATATATATATATATGTGTGTGTGTGTTCGTTTGTCATTGAGACACATTTTGGTAAAGTTTGGCGACAACTGGTTGCTATGGTAAAGAGATGTGACGTCATAAGTAAATGTGGTCAAGCCATTTTTTAATAAAAATGCGTGTATTTTTAACATTTTTTCAGTATAAAAACATATATTATGCTCCCAAAAGCATCAAAAGGTTTAATTGTATGTTAGTATGCAACTCTAGCAAACATTTTGCAATTTCCGCATTTTTCCAAAAAATTTGAATTTTTAGTAAAATCCAAGACAGCGGCCATCTTGGCGGCCATTTTAGATTGAACCCCCAGCAGCGCCACAACCCATAACATTTACCTTTTCTTGTAGAGCACATCGCGGGCTATCTATTAGGCGTAAAATATTTCCGAAATATTGCAACATCGCAAAAACCCAAAGGGGGTTTGCAACATCCCCCACCCCCATTCCCCCTTGTACCACGGTCTGGGTATAAGTTTGCGTGTATGTCCGAGGGTTAACTGCCGCCAACACCGACACCTCGTGCTCGTCCGACAAACTGCGTTTCAGATCGGAAAGCCTTGCATCGATTACTGAGGTAAGGTTTTGCGATAAATCCGAGAATGTTGACGAAACAGCGTTCGCTACAGTTTTCTGAACACTTGGATCGACACTAGAAACTGTAGAAATGCCGGATTCAGTCGAAGTGTTCCGAAGCCGTTTGGCAGAGGCATCGAGAAGGAAAAAATAAATGAAACAGTGCTGGTAACACGCCGAGAGAAAGAATATACATCCAACACTTGCTTAAATACTTCTATACAGAACACCCAGGAGACTACATAGCATAACTAACATAGAAACACCCGTGAAAACCCCAGACACATGTGTCGTATTCCGAAACGCACAGAATACAAGTATGCTAATCTTCATATCGCACATATTGTGCTATATTCCTGTATGTTACTGATACACGACACAACATGCTTCAATCTACAGACCATGCATCATATTCCGTTATCGGTGTCAAATGTATTATTTTGAATTGCAAAGAGAATTCGAAAGAATATGTTTGACGTCATTAGCGGAAAATGATGCATGGTGGTATTTATTAAAAATGTCTAAAAAAATTGCGTTTGTCAGAGGCAAAAATGCGAAAATCATACAAGTCTCTCAGAAAAAAAGAAGGCTAAATTTCTTGATAAGAGACTTCATAAAATATAACTATTTGTCGGTAAAACGATATTTGATTCCAAAGGCAGCAATACGTATCCTGATTGTATAGAACATAAGAACTACACAGTAAACAAAGAAAACGACAGCACTGCAGTTACTCTCTCAAACTGTGGCAATGCCGGCAAAATCAGAAATCTTGAAAAGTAAAAAGTAGCGAGAAGTTTATCTTAACAAAATGAATACTTCTGCCTTTTTTGTTAGTGACTGGAATACAACTTTTTTTTTATTTTCACAGTAAATAATGGAGACGCCGCTGGAAGGAAGACAAGACACTACAGCTGATGAATCCAGCTCGTTTTTTAGCCAGATAATTGTGCCGCCATCTTTGCTGGACAAACTGGAAACAGTGATGAAGAAAAAATGAAAGCAATATAACATAACAAAATAAAATGAAAATTATATTTTAAAAAGTTTGTAGATAACACGTAGAGCAAGCGTGGTACGTGGTGAATTTATTCGTCCTTAGAGTGGCTTTTTGATGAGTATCGAAAGTAATTTCACAATTGCTTTGGTTTTGCATTGCTACGCTTTGTGATTGGTTAAAAAATCTCGCGCCACTTTCTCGACCAATCAGAAGTAAAACCAAAACCAATCATGACTTACCAACACGTACGCGTTTTCCCGCGCTTAGCGCCAGCTACGTATATTTGTTTCGAGTGATGATTGGTTCATTGGATTGTCTGCGTCTGTTCTGATTGGTCAGAATAATTTCTTTGGTTTTGGTTTGACTACACTCAATAGACCAATTTCAATATATTAGAATAATTCAACGCTGAACCTCAATGTGATTTCTTTTGTTTTATTCCCCCAAGCCTCGGAGCCAAGTACGAATTTTAATATATCGAAATTGGTCTATTGAAAACCGTTCTGAGAGAATATCAAATAAACTTAAAACACGCACCGCTGAGAAAAGATGAAAATAAAGAAACATGAATCAAACAGGAATTGTTTTGTGTGGTTTTGACTTCAAGTCAGCGTTTGTTTCTCTTCAACAGTTTGGTTATTCTTCTACATCTGTTGGTTATAAGAAGGATTTTACGGGTATATTCTGAGATTGCCAGAAATTGAATATTTATTTTATTTTTGTGGAATATTTACCATAGTCACCGTCTGTCACCGTGGCGCTAATTTCCTACGCGTTCTTTCCATAGTAGCTAGTGGCATACTGTGCTGTCTGCCTTTGTGTTATGCCACGCTGCAGTTTACTCCTCATTCTCGACTCAACAACAATATTAATAACAGCGGGGACAAAATATCACACTATTTTCTGAAAAACAGCTGCGAACTGTCCGTACAGATCCGCTAGCCTTCGAATGTGTTTTTCGTCGTTTTCTATCCTCATCAATGTTCTCAAGTGAATGCAAAAATGCTAGAGTACTCCCAGCCTTACCCAAACCATTTTAACTACTTGTAATTCATACTCGCACTTGTGTTAATAAAACTATTCGCTTTTGTAATAAGGAAGTCGAGTGAAAAGAAGAAGAAACAAAAGAGAAAAAAAATGTTTTATTTTTTATCTTTATTAAATAACGTTTTAACATCTGACAGGCTGCATTACATTTTAATTTTCTATAACAATGACCATGAAAAAAAAACGTTTTTTTTGTTTCGTAGCTAAAATCAATTTTCGTAGCTAAAATCAATTTCATTGCGAAGTATATACGGACCAGATGTTTAAAAATTACCCCAAGTCAGCGTTTGTTTCTCTTCAACAGTTTGGTTATTCCTCTACATCTGTTGGTTATAAGAAGGATTTTACGGGTATATTCTGAGATTGCCAGAAATTGAATATTTCTTATATTTTTGTGGAATATTTACCATAGTCACCGTCTGTCACCGTGGCGCTAATTTCCTACGCGTCCTTTCCATAGTAGCTAGTGGCATGCTGTGCTGTCTGCCTTTGTGTTATGCCACGCTGCAGTTTGCTCCTCATTCTCGACTCAACAACAATATTAATAACAGCGGGGACAAAATATCACACTATTTTCTGAAAAACAGCTGCGAACTGTCCGTACAGATCCGCTAGCCCTCGAATGTGTTTTTCGTCGTTTTCTATCCTCATCAATGTTCTCAATATTCTTGCAACGTTTTGCCTAGGACTGAATGCAAAAATGCCCGAGTACTCCCAGCCATACCCAAACCATTTTCTCTTGCCCAAACTAACTACTTGTAATTCATACTCACACTTGTGTTAATAAAACTATTCTCTTTTGGAATAGGGAAGTGAAAGGAAGAAGAAACAAAATAGAAAAAAAAAAGTGTTTTATTTTTTCTCTTTATTAAACGTTTTAAAATCTGACAGGCTGCATTACATTTTAATTTTCTATAACAATGACCATGAAAAAACGTTTATTTCGAAATATTTAAAACGTTAAATTTGAGCGCCAGTTAAAACCTAAATATACTTTTCTCAATATAAACTTCTTTACATAACTGATGATATTTATTGTCATTTATAAATTAACCGGATGAACAGCCAAGTTGTCTGATTGTGTCTTTCACTGCTTGCCTCACTTCTCTGATCTTCCTGCAATAAAGCAACGGGTTTAATGACGAGTTTAGGAAAATTAAAGTAACCGTAAATTGCCTAGCAAGGTAAACGGAGAACGATAAACCTCTCGGAGGCGTCAAAGCTTCCAATATACCCGACGGCAGATAACAAACTACTAATGTTACCTGCACCCACAGTGCACTGGACACTGCCTTTTTGTATCGAGCTATGTTCAGTGGTATTGCTTGGTTCGGTTGTCCTTGGGAAACTTGGTTCTGTACTTGCATTTGGTTGTGACGCAAAGTAAGAAATATTTTTGTGTAAGATAAAATTGAGGTGAAAAGGCATAATGGTATAGCTATTTTTAAATACCACGTAGTTATAACGGGGTTCCATAAGTAAGTTGTTCCTCCGACAATAGACACAACCCAAAATACGATAACAGTGAGATATGTTCTCTTCAAAGTCACAAGTTGTCTGTATCTGAGTCCTAACAACAGGGCGAGAAGTCTGTCCACGCTTATTGCAGTCAGTGTCAATAAAGACACTATACACAAAATAATGCCAGTGTAATGATTTGAGTAAATTGCGTAGCGACAAATATTCCATTGTTCGTTCACCTTAGACATCCAATAAGTCACTCGAAGAGGTTCCACAATGATGCCAACACAGAGATCAGTTGCCGCTAGGCTACAATACAGGAGTTTGGACGGTGGATGAAGTAAAGAGCTGTGTAGAGCAATTAGGATCAGGGTGTTTTCCAGAAATGCAGCAATGGACAGAAAATATTCAGCGCTGAGAAACCAAGCAGCTCACTGTGCATCCCTGAAGTTAATTCTGACGAGCAAAACAGTTCTAGGATTGTTTTCTGTTCTTCATTCCCGGTAAGGTTTTTAGCCGC
Organism: Dendrophyllia cribrosa; assembly: GCA_024195265.1. Lineage (NCBI taxonomy): Eukaryota > Metazoa > Cnidaria > Anthozoa > Scleractinia > Dendrophylliidae > Dendrophyllia > Dendrophyllia cribrosa. The sequence continues at coordinate 31,873,676 of JAJLRJ010000011.1, read as the reverse complement.
CATTTTACTGCAATGTGAATACGTTAAGCTATATCAGTTCTTTATTAGGATGAATCGGGCTACTCTTGGACATCCCAATCGCCTGTCAGTCAAAAAATTAGCTACGTGCGTATTGATTTTATGCCCTTTTATGAGTTTTTATTACCAGCAGCTTGTTGAACGAAAACAAAGAACTTTAAAATGACGTGTAGAGTTCTGTCTTTGTTGTCCACGCCGGTGTTTATTCCCGGGGGGGGAATCAACAAAATTTTGTACGGGGATGCTCCGCCGCAAGGTCCAAACCCTTACCCTTTCATATACCGTTTTTGACAGAAAAGGTACCCCTTTCATATGCCTTTCATTGAAATTGGTACCCCTTTCATATACCTTTCATTGACAATGGTACCCCTTTCATATAGCCTTTACGTGCGTCTGTTTAATATATTTTGAAAGGCCCTTTTTATAATACTTAAATGGCAGTTTTCCCTACCCTTTTTTATACTTCGACTCGTGTTTTCCCTACCCTTTCCTATACTTCGTGAAATCCCTACCCTTTCACGATACTTCAACTCGTGAAATCCCGACCCTTTCATATACCTCCAGCCTCAAAAAGGTACCCCTTTCGGGCGGAGCATCCCCGTATAGCCCATTATTGGGAGTACCCCCCCCCCCCCCCCCCCTCCCCCCGGGTGTTTATTTTAGAAACTGAACATAACTATGATAAAAGTCGCCGTAATTTGTGTCTTCCATAACTAGATACCAACTAAAGCTCATTAGGATTATTAATTTTAGCTGAAAGAAGACTTAGCTCAAACATATTCCGGCTTTAAAATGTAGTGAAGAGCAATTTAATTTCCTATTTAATCTCGCTGAAGAAACTTTCCAAGGGAATTTTGGTGGTAAAACGTGACATTAATCATTTCACTTAAATGTTCACACTTTCGGATTTCATCCACAGTCTCAAAAGTTAGAACCACCTTGTACAGCATAATAAACAGTACCACAGGAAAGTACTGCTTAGACCTTTCACTTAAATGTTCACACTTTCGGATTTCATCCACAGACTCAAAAGTTAGAACCACCTTGTACAGCATAATAAACAGTACCACAGGAAAGTACTGCTTAGACCTTTCACTTGAATGGTCACACTTTAGGATTTCATCCACAGACTCAAAAGTTAGAACCACCTTGTACAGCATAATAAACAGTACCACAGGAAAGTACTGCTCATAAGCTTTCATTTGAATGGTCACACTTTAGGATTTCATCCACAGACTGAAAAGTTAGAACAACCTTGTACAGCATAATAAACAGTACCACAGGAAAGTACTGCTCAGTAACTTTCATTTGAATGGTCACACTTTAGGATTTCATCCACAGACTGAAAAGTTAGAACAACCTTGTACAGCATAATAAACAGTACCACAGGAGAGTACTGCTCAGTAGCTTTCATTTGAATGGTCACACTTAAGGTTTTTATCCACATACTCAAAAGTTAGAACAACCTTGTACAGCATAATAAACAGTACCACAGGAAAGTACTGCTCAGTAGCTTTCATTTGAATGGTCACACTTTAGGTTTTTATCCACAGACTCAAAAGTTAGAACAACCTTGTACAGCATAATAAACAGTACCACTGGAAAGTACTCCTCATAAGCTTTCATTTGTTTTTTTACACTTTAGGATTCTGTCCACAGACTCAAAAGTTAGAACCCCCTTTTATTATTCGACTGTGACGTCATTTTACCTTATAAGGGAAAGAGAACACGCAAAATATCCGAGTGTATTACACAGTAGATTGCCGTATTACACCTTAGCATCCCGGTTCCAAGACACAAGCTATTATTTGAATGGGCACACTTTCGGATTTCATCCACAGACTCAAAAGTTAGGACCACCTTGTACAGCAAAATAAACAGTACCACAGGAACGTACTGCTCAATAGCTTTCATTTGAATGGTCACACTTTAGGATTTCATCCACAGACTCAAAAGTTAGGACCACCTTGTACAGCAAAAGAAACAGTACCACAGGAAAGTACTGCTCAATAGCTTTCATTTGAATGGTCGCACTGTAGGATTTCTTCCACAGACTCAAAAGATAGGACCACCTTGTACAGCAAAATAAACAGTACCACAGGAAAGTACTGCTCAATAGTTTTCATTTGAATGGTCACACTTTAGGATTCCATCCACAGACGCAAAAGTTAGGACCACCTTGTACAGCAAAAGAAACATTACCACAGGAAAGTACTGCTCAATAGCTTTCATTTGAATGGTCGCACTGTAGGATTTCATCCACAGACTCAAAAGTTAGGACCACCTTATACAGCAAAATAAACAGTACCACAGGAGGAAATATTGGGGTTATTTGCTATCGCGCCTTGCGGCTCTTGGTGCTCAAGGGACTGGTACGTTTGTCAGAGAGTTGAAAACAGTGAAACGAAAATGGACATTTGAATTTGTTTAAAATCAACTCATGTCTAGTGACTGACCTCATTGCTTAACTGTTTTTTTTTTCTTTTTGTTTTCTTGAGAACAAAGGGGTGACGCTTTACTGTTTTCTTTCTCAGGGAATTGCTAACAAGTACCCAGACTTCAATTCTGACCACGCCCTAGCGCTCCTGTTGATGAGAGGAGATGTAAGCAGGGCTGAAGCTAGGCAGGTGGGTATTGAATAATGCGGTCGTTTCACACTTGAACGATTTGTACCCATCTGTGGTCGTGATGTGAGTAACGCATAAAATGCTTACTGTACTCGAAAGATAAATTGTTTTCCATACACGTATTTCTGATATACAGTTACAAAATGAGCAGTAATTGTTACTGATAATACCAAACAATAATACCGACACGACACAACATGCTTCAAATCTATAACACTGTTTGTCAGAGGCAAAAATGCGAAAACTCTCAGAAATCAGAAGACTGAATTTCTTGATAAAGGACACCTTAAAATATATTTATTTGTCGTTGAAACGATATTTGATTCCAAAGGCAGCAACCGTATCCTGATTGTAAAGAAGATAAGAACAACACAGTAAAAAAGAAAACGACAGCACTGCAGTTACTCTCTCAAACTATGGCAAAGGCGGCAAAATCAGAAATCTTGAAAAGTGGTGAGAACTTTATCTTAACAAAATGAAAACTTCTGTATTTTCTGTTAGTAACTCGAATACATTTTTTTAATATTTTCACAGTTAATAATGGAGACGCCGCTAGAAGGAAGACAAGACACTACAGTTGATGAATCCAGCACGTTTTTCAGCCAGATTATTGTGCCGCCATCTTTGCTGGACAAACTGGAAACAGTGATGAAGAAGAAATAAAACAACAGAACAGAACAAAATAACTGAATATGATATAAAAAAAAAATGTTTGTAGATAACACGTAGAGCAAGCTTGGTAATGTTTTCGTCCTTAGAGTGTCTTTTAGATGAGTATTGAAATAAATTTCGCAATTGCTTTGGTTTTCCATTGCTATGCTTGTGATTGGCTAAAAAAATCTCGCGCCATTTTCTCAACCAAACAGAAGTAAAACCAAAACCAATCCTGACTTACATGTACGTACACGTACGCGTTTTCCCGCGCTTGGCGCCAGCTACGTATATTTGCTTCGAGTGTTGATTGGTTCATTGGATTGTCTGCTTCTGTTCTGATTGGTCAGAATAATTGCTTTGGTTTTGGTTTGACGGCATTCAATTGACAACCGCTCTAAAATAATATGAAATGAACCTAAAGCACGCTAAGATGAGAAAAGATGAAAATAAATAAACATGAATCAAACAGGAGGAGTCGTTTTGTGTGGTTTGTTTGGAAACCTCTCCTAAATTTTGTTTCCGTAACCGAGAGCTCTGGGACCGAGAATGCCAATATATAATATGGGAGGGGGAGGTGCGGCGTTAATTTGTCCGGTACCGTATTTTCTCGAAAGAGCGCCGCATTGAAGAGCAAGATTATTGAAGAGCGCCTCCCTCGAATAAGCGCCGCATTGAAGAGCAGGATACCGCCGTCCTCGAATAAGCGCCGCATTGAAAAGCAAGATTATTAAAGTGTAGTGATATTTTGCAATGCTGTTACTGTTATATGTATTATATTTTTTATAGTGCCGTACGGTAGTCTCTAAAAACGTTGGAAATAAAAGAGCGCCGCCCTTGAATAAGCGATGCATCTGAAACCGTAAAAATTGAAGGAGCGCCATGGCGCTCTTTTCGAGTAAATACGGATGCCTTTTTAACGATTTATAACTTAATTTACTAATACCAATCATTCCCTGTTACAGCCGGTTGAAGGAAGAAGTTAAAATTGAGCCATTAATCTTGCTAGTTTTCTGAGAGCAACAGAGAAGATTGAATTATGCAAATTTTGTTTTCAAGCAAGGCGGTTAACCTTTCTTCCTGGAAATATTTTTCCGCCAAGCGCTTTTGATATGGGCTATTTTTCTAGAGCCGGTCTATCAGCCACAATTCATATCGATTAAAAACTTTTACTAGTTTGAGGTTTTTAGTTGTAGCTTACCAGTATGGACAGGTTAAAAATTGTCAAGCTAGAGTTTCAAGCCGTAAAACTACATTTGTGGGTTCGATTTCGTAGCTAAAATCAATTTCATTGTGAGGTATTTTCACGGACCAGATGCTTTAAAATTACCCTATTGGCGTTTGTTTCTCTTCAACAATTTAGTTATTCCTCTACATCTGTTGGTTCTAAAAATGATTTTACGGTATATTCTGAGATTGCCAGACGTTTCATGATTGAATATTTCTTTTCATTTGCTGCATCAGATCCCGTCAATGGTGCTGGCGTACTTTTTCTAGACCCCGACAGTCCCCGTGGCGCTATTATCCGAGTTTGCCTCAGTGGCATTCTTCGTTGTCTGTATTGTCCGCTGCAGTTTGCTTTCGATTTTTCAACTCAAACCAAATAACCGAGGGGATAAAAAGGCACTATTTCCTGAATAAATAACTACCAACTATCCGTACGGATTCCGCTCGTGTTCAAATGTGTTTTTCATAGTTTATATCCCCTTTAAACTTATGTCCTAATTTTTGCCAATTAGTGAATTGAAAAAAGTCCAGCCTTACCCAAATCATTTTCTCTCGCCCAAAATACATACTTATAAATCGCACTCGCTCTTGTGTTTATGAAACTATTCACTTTTGGAATAAGACAGTTGACAAGAAAGAGAAAAAAGAAATAAGAAACTTTGTCTTATTTTTGCTCTTTATTCAAAGTTTTAAAATCTAATAGCTGCGTTACATCAAGTTTTATGTTTCTATTAAAAAAATGACAACCACAAATTGTTGAATTTCGAAATACTTTTACATTTACATTTTAGCGCCAGTAAACCTACAGATACTTTTCTCAAGATAAACTTCTTTAATTACATAACTAATGATAATTTATAAACTAACTCTACGAACAGAAAAGTTGTCTGATTGTGTCCTTCACAGCTTGCCTCACTTCTCTGATCTTCCAGCAATAAAGTAACGGGTTTAATGACGAGTTTAGGTAAATTAAAGTCCCCGTACATTGCCGAGGAAGGTAAGCTTCTCGAAGGCGTGAAAGCTAACGCTATACCATACGGAAGATAACAAACTACTAATGTTACCTGCACCCACAGTGCACTGGAAACTGCCTTTTTGTGTCGAGCTATGTTCAGTGGAATTCTTTGGTTCGGTTGCCCTTGGGAAATATGGTTCTGTACTTGCATTTGGTTGTGCCGCAGAGTAAGAAATATTTTTGTGTAAGATAACATTGAGGTGACTATAGGCACGGTGGTGTACCTATGTTGATATACCATGAAGTTACAAGTGGATTCCATAAGGACGTTGTTCCTCCGGCAATAGACGCAACCCAAAATGCGACAACAGTGAGATATGTTCTCTTCAAAGTCACAACTTCTCTGTATCTGAGTCCTAATAACAGTGCGAGAAGTCTGTCCACGCTTATTGCAGTCAGTGTCAATAAAGACACTGAACACAAAATATAGCTAGTGACAGACATTGAGTAATTTACGTAGTGACAAATATACCATCGTTCGTTCACCGCAGACATCCAGTAAGTAACATCAAGAGGCTCCACAATGATACCAACACCGAGATCAGTTGCCGCTAGGCTACGATACAGGAGTTTGGACGGCGGATGAAGTGAAGATTCCTTGTGAAGAGCAATTACGATCAGGGTGTTTCCAAGAAATGCAGTAATGGACAGAACAATATTTAGCGCTGAGAGACCAAGCAGCTCGTTTTGTAACCCTGAAGTTAATTCTGACGAGCAAAGCAGTTCTTGGATTGTTTTCCGGTCTTCAAGTAAGTTTTTTTACCGCCATTTTACTGCAGTTTGAATACGTTAAGCTCTATCAGTTCTTTATAAGGATGATTCAGTCCACTCATAAATATCCCAATCGCCTGTCAATCAAAAAATTAGCTAAGTGAGTATTAGTTTTATGCCCTTTTATGAATTTTTATTACCAACGGCTTCTTTAACGCTTTAATTGGCAAACGGACGAATTCGTCCGTAAAACACTACCCTGCGAGCAGAACCTCTTTCGATCCTCCTAGAAGAATCGGGAGGAGGAAAGAATAGTAGTGATTTAAAAATCTGCAGCTTTCACATATCTACACAAATAATAGTAATGATCCCTTGTTAGGGCAAAGCGATAAGTTCCATAGCTTTAACAACCAACTACTTGACTACAACTATGGATTTCCGCTGCATGTGGTTGTTCATTCGGCAGCAAATCCAGAAATGCCCGTTTTCTACTTCCCAGGAAAACAACAAAAAACACACATCTTTGCATCTACTTTTTTTTCATGAAAAAGTAACTCTAAATCCAAAATTGTACCGATTTGCAGCAAACTTCCAACCTATTCCTTTGTATTCACTAAGAAAAATTTCCATCAATATTTCAGCAGACTGGCCAATTATCATTCAATCAATATATCTTATTGACCAAGCGCGAGGGCTTTATAATTACTTTTTCACATGCAGCATCGCGTTGTAATCGGCGTTTCGTTTTAAAACAGTGATTCGTATACCTTATGTAGCTGAGAATTTTTACAATGTAGTACACTACTGATAGACAGTGTCTCAATGCTGTATATTAATAAATTTAGATGCGAGTGTGGGCCTGTTTTCAGTTACTGAACAAAAAAAGTGACGTCATCTTGGTGACGTCTATAATACGGACACCTCTCTAATACGGACACTTTGCTCTGTCCCTTTGCTGTCCGTATTAGAGAGGTTCAACTGTACATGCACTTGAGTTTATAAAAGTATTCGCTTTTGGAATAAGACCGTTAAATGTTAAGAAGGAGAAAGAGATTAGAAGTATTTTTCTTTTATTTTTTCCGTTTATTAAAAGTTTTAAAATCTAATTGGCAGCATAACATTTTGCGTTTCTATTAAAACAAATGACCACGAGAAATCGTTAAATTGTAAAATATTTTATACACAGTGTTTAAATAAATTACATTTGAGCGCTGATAAACCTAAATATAGTTTTCACAAGATAAACATTTTTACATAACTGAGTATATTTAAAAACTAGCACGATGAACAGGAAAACTGTCTGATTGTGTCTTTCACTGCTTGCCTCACTTCTCTGATCTTCCAACAATAAAGCAACGGGTTTAATGACGAGTTCAAGTAAACTAAAGTAAACGTAAATTGCCAAGCAAGGTAAAAAGAGAAAGGTAAACCTCTCGTAGGCGTCAAAGCTACCACTATGCCATGCGGCAGATAACAAACTACTAATGTTACCTGCACCCACAGTGCACTGGACACTGCCTTTTTGTATCGAGCTATGTTTAGTGGAATTGCTTGGTTCAGTTGCCCTTGGGAAACATGTTTCTGTACTTGCACTTGGTTGTGACGAAGAGTAAGAAATACTTTTGTGTAAGAGGAAATTGAGATGACTAGGCACAGTAGTGAACCTATGCTGGCATGCCATCTAATTATAAGGGGATTCCATAAGTACGTTGTTGCGCCGATAATAGACACAACCAAAAATACGATTACAGTGAGATATGTTCTCTTCAAAGTCACAACTTCTCTGTATCTGAGTCCTAATAACAGGGCGAGAAGTCTGTCCACGCTTATTGCAGTCAGTGTCAATAAAGACACTGAACTGAAAGTAAAGCTAGTAATAATAATTGAGTGGAATGCGTGGCGACAGATATTCCATTGTTCGTTCACCACAGATATCCAGTAAGTAACTCCAAGAGGCTCCGCAATGATACCAACACAGAGGTTAGTTGCCGCTAGGCTACGATACAGGAGTTTGGACGGCGGATGAAGTGAAGATTCCTTGTGAAGAGCAATTAGGATCAGGGTGTTCCCCAGAAATGCAGTAATGGAGAGGAAAATATTCAGCACTGAGAGACCTATTAGCTCGTTGTGTATTCCTGAAGTTAAATCTGACGAGCAATACAGTTGTGGGAATGTTTTCTGGTCTTCATCTCCGGTAAGGTTGTTTGCCTCCATATTACTGCAATGTGAATACGTTAAGCTCTATCAGTTCTTTATAAGGATGAATCAGTCTACTCGTGAACATCCCAAGTCATAAAATTAGCTAAGTGCGTATTGATTTAGCTAAGTGCGTATTGATTTTATGCCCTTTCATGAGTTTTTAGGCCATCCCAATAAAATGTTTCGTTTCCCATCGCCCGGCTGACCCATTTTTTTGGAAAAGTAAAAAAAAAAAAAAAAAAAAAACTACACTGTCTGACAAGCAAAATTTTACTTTTTAAACATGTGATCAAGACTTTATTTTGAATAGAAATCTTTCATATTTCATTAATTAGCCTCCAATGTAGATAAGAAGTAAATTTGGATTTGGAAAACATTGGCAATCGAAAGCACATGTGTAACCAGGCCTTCTTACTTAGCATCCAGGCTTTTTCTGGACTGAGGATCCCCCGATCAATTTTTTTTTTTTTTTGCCCCGCCGACCGAGCGACCCACTTTCACGAGAGGGAAGGCAATGGGAAACGAAACATTTTATTGGGATGGCCTTAAAGAACTTTAAAATATCGTGCAGAGTTATGTCTTTGTTGTCCACGCCGGTGTTAATTTTAGAAACTGAACCTAACTATGACAAAATTCGCCGCTTAAAAATATTCATGGTGGTTTTGTTACTTGAGGTGAAAAAAAAAAACAAAAAAAACAAAAAAACGACAAAACAAAATAACGTTTAGTTCCGTCTCGGCCTGTACTTAAAAATTTGAAAAATTCAACGGCTATAATCCCAAAAAGTAAAAATCGGCACTACAATGGTGTATTCGTTTGTTTTCTCTTTTGCACTTAAAAAATTAAATAATGTAGTAATATATAATTAATAAGTTTGGAATAAAAAGTATTTTCATATCTATAATGCCTGTTTCTCCTACTAAATAAAAATGTTCTTTTTATATGAAAAATCCTGAAAGTTAGTCTTTAACTTGTACTAAATGATGTGAGGTTTATTATACAATGTTGAAACATTTGTACTTTTCGATCGCTTAGGAAACAGGAACGCGATACCAGAAGCGAATAATTACTCATTCTCTGTGTAACCAAAATGATGGAAAGAGACATCAATTTCGTTCTAATTTAAGAGCAAAACGTGAGTTTAACCTAAATGGTTAACGAACTCCCCATGCATCCCTGAGAATAAATTTATTCTAATAAGCCTTATTCGTTAACGGGTTCACGTCTCTGTTTCGGTCTGAGTATCTAAGACAGCTTTTGTTTGAAAAGCAGCGAGCCTTTAAACCACTAAAATGAAAATAGGGCTGATGCTCCAAAAAAATAGAGAAAGAAATGTCGTTCTTACCAAATACGTCGCGTAAAATTTCTGCTTTAAAAATTCAGTAGGTTGACTTGAAGTTATCAACTGATTAAGACTCACGGATTAGTACTTTCACCAGTAAATCGGCATTCGCTGTTTACATCTTTTGACACTTGTCAGGTGCTGTTTGCGTTTTTTAACTGAAGTTATGCTCGAATTCTGATTGGTAAATTTTTATCATCAATAATAGTACAGACACATAACATTTTTAATTTATGCAAGATGTCATCCTCACACTTCTTTAATGAGTGAAATTTCTTTAATGTTATCAGTTAGCCAATGAGAAAGCGAGAAAACGTATTGACAATGATTAAGTCAATTTTAATAAAACTCAGCAATTTGTCACGTTCACCTTGCGTTCACTCTTCATTTCATCCGGTTTTTTAAGATTTTGGCGTTTTTGTTATTGTAAAAAAAAAATTGACGTCAGTTTTTTATGCGTCTGTTTGCTGTGGATCTACAGCACTTTGACAATGTTATGACGAATTTTATCATCAATAAGAGGACAGACGCATAAAAAAGTGACGCCAATTTGTTAAATAGCAAATCCTTTTTTTGTTGTATCACATTAATGACATGATATGTAGGTATTAGCGGGCATCAATCAAGAGGAATGTCAGCAATATTTAAGAGCTGAAAGACTTCTTCATGTAATGGAAATAACTGTACGGAACTTGTTTTTAAACTTTTCTTGCCCAACTATGATCTTTATGCCTTAAAGTTTTATCAGAGTTTATTTTTTGAGCTTTTAATTAATTTTAAGTCAGATGTGCAGTTGTAACAGTTTTCGCTCGAGACTTCTCGGATTGACGTCTTGACATTGACATTGATATTTTCTCTTATTTTAAAAGGTGACCGGTTATCTGGGACATATCCAAGTCTTTTATAAAAGGACTGACACTTTAAACTCTATGTTGCTCACAATGCTAAAATATAATTTTTGAAGGGTAAAAGAAAAAGGGACGACTTTTTTTAACATTTTTGGGAAAGAGATGCAAGATATCATTGTAAAATGTGGTTCAAACTATTCCTGAGTCGGCGGTTAACATCCTAAATTGTGATCATCTCATTGAAATCGAAGGCTACTTTCCAGTATTAAGTGGAAATTTTAAAACGGAAAATGAATTCAAATTTCAATAATCAGGCACTCTTAAATAATTGATCACACGAGAAGTTTGTAAAATGGAATAAAAATTTAGGATAATTTTCATTATTTATATGATTTTTGAGCGATTTCATCCAATGGAATATTGACAAAATTGAGAGCCGAAAATCACCGACTGGTACACGGCTTACGGTGTAACGTACAGAGTCTTACACCGCCTTTAAAAGCATTATTTTGTCTTTCAAAACCATGGAAAACTCAAACTGATTAAAAGTTTTGAAGCCGCCAAGTACAAGTAGTATTTTCGTGAAATTTGAGCTTTATTGACACGGCAGTCCGATGCTAAAAATAAACACAACGCAAGAACATTTTTGAACAACAATGGTTCATCGCTTTCGAAGAACGCAATCCTAATTTCGTGTTGGTTTCCCTGTGCCTAGCATGCAATAAAATGTGTCCGGTGTTCAAAATGGCCGCCCCTATTGCGTTTTTCAGGGGATGGACATTTCCGCCGGAAATTCCTTCTAAAGCGTCTGCATAATCTCCGATTACTGCTAGTAATATACTTGCTACCAGACATCAGCACATGTTCACAAGACTATTTTCAAGAATTTACTATCGTTTGTGAGCAGCAATAGAACATTTTGGCTGTCTGAGGACAAAGGGGTGACGCTTTACTGTTTTTCAGAGAATTGCTAACAAGTACCCAGACTTCAAGTCGGACCACGCCCTAGCACTGCAGTTGATGAGTGGAGATGTAAGCAGGGCTGAAGCTAGGCAGGTAGGTATTGAATAATCCGGTCGTTTCGCACTTGAACGATTTGCAACCATCTGTGTGGTCCCGATATAAGTAACGCATATTTATATTGCTTACTGTACTCGTAAGGTTTAAATTGTTTTCCATACACGTGAAGTTATCGACGATATTAAATATTTCCGATATACAGTTGCAAACTGCAGTTCTGTGCTATTCTCTCCTCCCATCCAAGAACAAGACACACAACAATATCTGCAGAAAATGGTGTGCCGCGGATAACTAGCACACCAAGGGTAAAAAACAAAGCAGAAATTTAAAGCAAGATGCACACAACAACAACAACAACTCGAAGTGATTGGTAAAAGGCAAAACCGAAATTAACGAAAAATACTTAACTTATAATAAGGGCCAATCCTGCTCCGCGGAACTCTTGACAGAAGAATACCAGTCTGTCCAGGAAATCTAGCGGGACGCGAAGACGCAGCACCACGAGCCAACTTAACCTCCCTCGAGGAAAAAAACTAGGGATTCTATTCCTTCGGCGACTAGCCGCCAACCTACCGCGACGCTCTGCACGCTTTTCTGAACGAAAAATACACTTCTCGTCTTCTGAATTCGAAGCCAATTCGTCCGATACATACTCATTGACAGGGGACCAACCGAATTCACTTCTATCGGCCATCTTAATGACTTTCATGCGTTTCTCGGTCAATTTAATATCTTCTTCAATAGCATCTTAGGCCTTTTCGTATTTGGCGTTCACCAGAGAATCCCTAGCTTCCATAAACGAGTCGAGCACTTGCTGCTGATGCGCGAACTGCTTCTTGTTACCCTTCGATCTGAACTCAATCTCTCTATTTTTGACCGGCTTAACCCTCGGTGGTACAAGGGAGTGGGGGGGGGGGGGGGGGGGGGTGGGGGAGTGGTTGCCACCCCCCACCCTTAAGGATTTTCTCGGATATTCTCAAAACCATTTAAAACTAGAAATACGTGTCTCGCAGAACCTCGCGAAGCTCGGGGGAGGGTGCACCACGAGTCGAAACTCTCGACATGAGGCTTTTCGACATTCCACTTCGACTTCTTTGCAACCAAAAACGTTGGTAAAACGTCCTTTCGATGGTTCGCTTACCGTTTACCGTCCGCCATCTTTGTTTACCATGCTCCTATGTAGGCTTACATGAAGTACTACCACATTGTTGCCAGGCAACAGAAGGACACCATCAAGTATATATATATATATATATATATATATATATATATAAATAAACACAAAGTGAAAACCTTTGTGTTTATTTATTCTTTATTTGACTGGTTTAAGTTCATTTGTGTTATTTATATATATATATATATATATATATATATATATATACACTGATTTTCAAAAACATAGCTACTTGAGAAATATATATCTATATATACCTTTTGTATTGCTATCAAAAACGTCACCTATTTGATGGGAATACAAAAGGTATATATATATAGATATATATTTCTCAAGTAGCTATGTTTTTGAAAATCAGTGTATATATATATATATATGTGTGTGTTAGTTTGTCATTGAGACACATTTTGGTAAAGTTTGGCGACAACTAGTTGCTATGGTAAAGAGATGTGACGTCATAAGTAAATGTGGTCAAGCCATTTTTTTTAATAAAAATGCGTGTTTTTTTAACATTTTTCAGTAAAAAAACATATATTATGCTTCCAAAAGCATCAAAAGGTTTAATTGTATGTTAGTATGCAACTCTAGCAAACATTTTGCAATTTCCGCATTTTTCCAAAAAATTTGAATTTTTAGTAAAATCCAAGACAGCGGCCATCTTGGCGGCCATTTTAGATTGAACCCCCAGCAGCGCCACAACCCATAACATTTACCTTTTCTTGTAGAGCACATCGCGGGCTATCTATTAGGCGTAAAATATTTCCGAAATATTGCAACATCGCAAAAACCCAAAGAGGGTTTGCAACACCCCCCACCCCCATTCCCCCCTTGTACTACGGTCTGGGTATAAGTTTGCGTGTATGTCCGAGGGTTAACTGCCGCCAACACCGACACCTCGTGCTCGTCCGACAAACTGCGCTTCAGATCGGAAAGCCTTGCATCGATTACTGAGGTAAGGTTTTGCGATAAATCCGAGAAAGTTGACGAAACAGCGTTCGCTACAGTTTTCAGAACACTTGGATCGACGCTAGAAACTGTAGAAATGCCGGATTCAGTCGAAGTGTTCCGAAGCCGTTTGGCAGAGGCATCGAGACGGAAAAAATAAATGAAACAGTGCTGGTAACACGCCGAGAGAAAGAATATACATCCAACACTTGCTTAAATACTTCTATACAGAACACCCAGGAGACTACATAGCATAACTAACATAGAAACACCCGTGAAAACCCCAGACACATGTGTCGGATTCCGAAACGCACAGAATACAAGTATGCTAATCTTCATATCGCACATATTGTGCTATATTCCTATTTGTTACTGATACACGACACAACATGCTTCAATCTACAGACCATGCATCATATTCCGTTATCGGTGTCACATGTACTATTTTGAATTGCAAAGAGAATTCGAAAGAATATGTTTGACGTCATTAGCGGAAAATGATGCATGGTGGTATTTATTAAAAATGTCTAAAAAAATTGCGTTTGTCAGAGGCAAAAATGCGAAAATCATACAAGTCTCTCAGAAAAAAAAAAATAGAAGGCTAAATTTCTTGATAAGAGACTTCATAAAATATAACTATTTGTCGGTAAAACGATATTTGATTCCAAAGGCAGCAATACGTATCCTGATTGTATATATAGAACATAAGAACAACACAGTAAACAAAGAAAACGACAGCACTGCAGTTACTCTCTCAAACTGTGGCAATGCCGGCAAAATCAAAAATCTTGAAAAGTAAAAAGTATCGAGAAGTTTATCGTAACAAAATGAATACTTCTGCCTTTTTTGTTAGTGACTGGAATACATTTTTTTTTTATTTTCACAGTAAATAATGGAGACGCCGCTGGAAGGAAGACAAGACACTACAGCTGATGAATCCAGCTCGTTTTTTAGCCAGATAATTGTGCCGCCATCTTTGCTGGACAAACTGGAAACAGTGATGAAGAAAAAATAAAATCAATATAACATAACAAAATAAAATGAAAATTATATTTTAAAAAGTTTGTAGATAACACGTAGAGCAAGCGTGGTTCGTGGTGAATTTATTCGTCCTTAGAGTGGCTTTTTGATGAGTATCGAAAGTAATTTCACAATTGCTTTGGTTTTGCATTGCTACGCTTTGTGATTGGTTAAAAAATCTCGCGCCACTTTCTCGACCAATCAGAAGTAAAACCAAAACCAATCATGACTTACCTACACGTACGCGTTTTCCCGCGCTTAGCGCCAGCTACGTATATTTGTTTCGAGTGATGATTGGTTCATTGGATTGTCTGCGTCTGTTCTGATTGGTCAGAATAATTTCTTTGGTTTTGGTTTGACTACACTCAATAGACCAATTTCAATATATTAGAATTCATACTTGGCTCCGAGGCTTGGCGGCTAATAAAACAAAAGAAATGAATAATTCAACGCTGAACCTCAATGTGATTTCTTTTGTTTTATTCCCCCAAGCCTCGGAGCCAAGTACGAATTTTAATATATCGAAATTGGTCTATTGATAACCGCTCTGAGAAAATATCAAATAAACTTAAAACACGCACCGCTGAGAAAAGATGAAAATAAAGAAACATGAATCAAACAGGAGTTGTTTTGTGTGGTTTTGTTGGAAACCTCTCCTTATTTTTGTTCTCGCAATCGAGAGTTCTGGAATCGAGAATGCCAATCAATATATAATATGGGAGGGGGAGGTGCGGCGGTAGTTTGTTTGGTACCGTACTTACTCGACAGAGTGTCTCTCTGTAATAAGCGCCGCATTAAAGAGTAAGATTATTAAAGAGCGCTACCATCGAATAAGCGCCGCGGAAAGCGGTTCTCAACCGAAAAATTATCTCGAACTCTAAAATAACAAAAATGGTATAACTCAAATTAAACTAATCGGGGATATTTATTTTGGTAATTGCACCAAAAACCGGTGACGGTGCAATACTGTTACTTTTATTTCTATTATCTTTGTTATACGGTTTGCCTTTTTAACGCTTGTAACTTTAAAAGCATTTTTAAAATACCGATTATTCCTTGTTACAGCCTGTTAAAGGAAGAAGTCGAAATTGAGCGACAAATTTTGCTGTTAGTTCTGAGATTTTGAAAGCGACACTGAAAGTTCAAATACATGTAATATCTGCGAACAAAAAGAGTGAGATATGCCCATCAGTTTTGTTTTGAAAATAATGTGCAACGTGGTTATCCTTTCTAATATCATGGTTCATAACAAAATATTTAATTTTAAATGTTGAAATATTTTTTCGCCACGCGCTTTTGATATGGGTTTTTTTTACCCAGGGAAGTCTCGAGTCGGTCTATCAGCCACAATTCAAATATTTAATAGCGGAGCTCTGCGGGCCGAAGGCCCGCGCGGAGCACCATACTCATAGAACCAGAGAACCATAGAACCCAAACCGTCATTTTTCATGGTCATGGCTAGCGGAATGTTTCGCGGGCGCGTTGTGTGCCCGCCCGCCGTCGCTTAGGGCTAACTCGCGGGCGCGTAGACCGTCGCAAAACATGCGCGTATGACACCACACAACAACCGGGATCTTTGCAATTTCACGTCACCTGGGAAAACACTGCTGTGTTTAGCGGAGAAAACCGTTTAAATTAAAGTAGTTATTCTCCTGCATTTTTTCGCGGTTTGCTACTCAAGACAGGGATACTAATAAAGGGATACTCAGAAGCCGCTATAGTGGAAAAAGAAGAGCTTTCAGGGATAAAATCTTGTTTCGAGGATGGGAGCAATGCGGGAGATGTTTGTCACTTCGGGTTTCAGATTCAACTGAAGGAGCGCGGATTTAAAGAATTTCCAAACAGTGGAGAAACTTAAAGGTAAAACAAAATACATTTTTCGATGGCAATTTATGTTGATATCAATCTGTGGTTGACTTTTTCTTTGTCTTCTCGCTAGCTTTGGAGAATTGTTTATAAACGTGCTCAATTAAATTCAGTTGTTTTGATTTCTTTCATCGGAGACATCTCAGCCTCGATGAGCTATAATCTTAAATGGTTCGCGTTTTGCTTTTAAACATAAACTTATGGAGATTTGAATAAAATTTTTGGAAAGAAGATTGTGTTGTCCATTTTTATGTGTTTGTTCATTCATTACATAAGTTGAAAAGCGATTTTATGTAAACAAAACAAGACTTGGATTTTATAGTTTAAAACTTCACTCCACTCGCGTGAGTATTTTTTCCAATTTTGATTTCCAAATCATTTTCTCGAACAATTTTTTATAAGCAAGAGGTGTATTTTATTTGGAAATTAGTCGTACTAGTTATTCTAGACGGAGAAAAAGTTGTTTTTGTGAACTTTTGTACGCTCTAGCTAAATGTACTGTGTAAACGGTCGCGTAAGTCTGCTTTTGAGAATTGCTAAAATTAAAAAATAGCCCGGTCGTCAATTTTATTCTTGTGCTTCCGACCTTTCACCTCAGTTAAGTTTATCATCGGCTTTCTATTCAAAGAGCTACGCTGTTAGGCTCAGCCTATCTATCTATCTATCTATCTATCTATCTATCTATCTATCTATCTATCTATCTATCTATATATATATATATATATATATATAAATATATATATTAATCGATTGAACTTTTACTAGTTTGAGGTTTTTATTTGTAGCTAACCAGTATGGACATGACGAAATTTGTCAAACTTGAGTTTCAAGCCGTAATACTACATTTGTGTGTTCGATTTCGTAGCTAAATAAAAATCAATTTTATTGCGAAGTATATACGGACCAGATTTTTAAAAATTACCCCAAGTCAGCGTTTGTTTCTCTTCAACAGTTTGGTTATTCTTCTACTGTTGGTTATAAGAAGGATTTTACGGGTATATTCTGAGATTGCCAGAAATTGAATATTTATTTTATTTTTGTGGAATATTTACCATAGTCACCGTCTGTCACCGTGGCGCTAATTTCCTACGCGTTCTTTCCATAGTAGCTAGTGGCATGCTGTGCTGTCTGCCTTTGTGTTATGCCACGCTGCAGTTTGCTCCTCATTCTCGACTCAACAACAATATTAATAACAGCGGGGACAAAATATCACACTATTTTCTGAAAAACAGCTGCGAACTGTCCGTACAGATCCGCTAGCCTTCGAATGTGTTTTTCGTCGTTTTCTATCCTCATCAATGTTCTCAATATTCTCGCAACGTTTTGCCTGGGACTGAATGCAAAAATGCTCGAGTACTCCCAGCCTTACCCAAACCATTTTCTCTTGCCCAAACTAACTACTTGTAATTCATACTCGCACCGTGTGTTAATAAAACTATTCGCTTTTGTAATAAGGAAGTCGAGTGAAAAGAAGAAGAAACAAAAGAGAAAAAAAGTGTTTTATTTTTTATCTTTATTAAACGTTTTAACATCTGTCAGGCTGCATTACATTTTAATTTCTATAACAATGACCATGAAAAAACGTTTATTTCGTTTCGTAGCTAAAATCAATTTTCGTAGCTAAAATCAATTTCATTGCGAAGTATATACGGACCAGACGTTTAAAAATTACCCCAAGTCAGCGTTTGTTTCTCTTCAACAGTTTGGTTATTCCTCTACATCTGTTGGTTATATATAATTATAAGAAGGATTTTACGGGTATATTCTGAGATTGCCAGAAATTGAATATTTCTTATATTTTTGTGGAATATTTACCATAGTCACCGTCTGTCAGCGTGGCGCTAATTTCCTACGCGTCCTTTCCATAGTAGCTAGTGGCATGCTGTGCTGTCTGCCTTTGTGTTATGCCACGCTGCAGTTTGCTCCTCATTCTCGACTCAACAACAATATTAATAACAGCGGGGACAAAATATCACACTATTTTCTGAAAAACAGCTGCGAACTGTCCGTACAGATCCGCTAGCCTTCGAATGTGTTTTTCGTCGTTTTCTATCCTCATCAATGTTCTCAATATTCTTGCAACGTTTTGCCTAGGACTGAATGCAAAAATGCCCGAGTACTCCCAGC
The DNA here is from genome assembly GCA_024195265.1 of Dendrophyllia cribrosa. NCBI lineage: Eukaryota > Metazoa > Cnidaria > Anthozoa > Scleractinia > Dendrophylliidae > Dendrophyllia > Dendrophyllia cribrosa. The sequence continues at coordinate 31,854,886 of JAJLRJ010000011.1, read as the reverse complement.
CTTACCCAAACCATTTTCTCTTGCCCAAACGAACTACTTGTAATTCATACTCACACTTGTGTTAATAAAACTATTCTCTTTTGGAATAGGGAAGTGAAAGGAAGAAGAAACAAAATAGAAAAAAAGGTGTTTTATTTTTTCTCTTTATTAAACGTTTTAAAATCTGTCAGGCTGCATTACATTTTAATTTTCTATAACAATGACCATGAAAAAACGTTTATTTCGAAATATTTAAAACGTTATATTTGAGCGCCAGTTAAAACCTAAATATGCTTTTCTCAATATAAACTTCTTTACATAACTGATGATATTTATTGTCATTTATAAATTAACCCGATGAACAGCCAAGTTGTCTGATTGTGTCTTTCACTGCTTGCCTCACTTCTCTGATCTTCCAGCAATAAAGCAACGGGTTTAATGACGAGTTTAGGAAAATTAAAGTAACCGTAAATTGCCTAGCAAGGTAAACGGAGAACGATAAACCTCTCGGAGGCGTCATAAAGCTTTCAATATAACCGACGGCAGATAACAAACTACTAATGTTACCTGCACCCACAGTGCACTGGACACTGCCTTTTTGTATCGAGCTATGTTCAGTGGAATTGCTTGGTTCGGTTGTCCTTGGGAAACTTGGTTCTGTACTTGCATTTGGTTGTGACGCAAAGTAAGGAATATTTTTGTGTCAGATAAAATTGAGGTGAAAAGGCATAATGGTATAGCTATTTTTAAATACCACGTAGTTATAACGGGGTTCCATAAGTAAGTTGTTCCTCCGACAATAGACACAACCCAAAATACGATAACAGTGAGATATGTTCTCTTCAAAGTCACAAGTTGTCTGTATCTGAGTCCTAACAACAGGGCGAGAAGTCTGTCCACGCTTATTGCAGTCAGTGTCAATAAAGACACTATACACAAAATAATGCCAGTGTAATGATTTGAGTAAATTGCGTAGCGACAAATATTCCATTGTTCGTTCACCTTAGACATCCAATAAGTCACTCGAAGAGGTTCCACAATGATGCCAACACAGAGATCAGTTGCCGCTAGGCTACAATACAGGAGTTTGGACGGTGGATGAAGTAAAGATTCCCTGTGTAGAGCAATTAGGATCAGGGTGTTTTCCAGAAATGCAGTAATGGACAGAAAAATATTCAGCGCTGAAAAACCAAGCAGCTCACTGTGCATCCCTGAAGTTAATTCTGACGAGCAAAACAGTTCTAGGATTGTTTTCTGTTCTTCATCCCCGGTAAGGTTTTTAGCCGCCATTTTACTGCAATGTGAACACGTTAAGCTATATCAGTTCTTTATAAGGATGAATCAGTCTACTCGTGAACATCCCAATCTCCTGTCAGTCAAAAAATTAGCTACGTGCGTATTGATTTTATGCCCTTTTATGAGTTTTAATTACCAGCAGCTTGTTGAACGAAAACAAAGAACTTTAAAATGCCGTGTAGAGTTCTGTCTTTGTTGTCCACGCCGGTGTTTATTCCCGTGGGGGGGAATCAACAAAATTTTGTACGGGGATGCTCCGCCGCAAGGTCCAAACCCTTACCCTTTCATATACCGTTTTTGACAGAAAAGGTACCCCTTTCATTGAAATTGGTACCCTTTTCATATACCTTTCATTGAAAATGGTACCCCTTTCATATAGCCTTTACGTGCGTCTGTTTAATATATTTTGAAAGGCCCTTTTTATAATACTTAAAGGCAGTTTTCCCTACCCTTTTTTATAATTTGACTCGTGTTTTCCCTACCCTTTGGTATACTTCATGAAATCCCTACCCTTTCATATACTTCAACTCGTGAAATCTCGACCCTTTCATATACCTCCAGCCTCAAAAAGGTACCCCGTTCGGGCGGAGCATCCCCGTATAGCCCATTATAGGGAATACCCCCCCCCCCCCCCACCTCCCCCCGGGTGTTTATTTTAGAAACTGAACCTAACTATGATAAAAGTCGTCGTAATTTGTTTCTTCCATAACTAGATACCAACTAAAGCTCATTAGGATTATTAATTTTAGCTGAAAGAAGACTTAGCTCAAACATATTCCGGCTTTAAAATGTAGTGAAGAGCAATTTAATTTCCTATTTAATCTCGCTGAAGAAACTTTCCAAGGGAATTTTGGTGGTAAAACGTGACATTAATCATTTCACTTAAATGTTCACACTTTCGGATTTCATCCACAGACTCAAAAGTTAGAACCACCTTGTACAGCATAATAAACAGTACCACAGGAAAGTACTGCTTAGACCTTTCACTTAAATGGTCACACTTTAGGATTTCATCCACAGACTCAAAAGTTAGAACCACCTTGTACAGCATAATAAACAGTACCACAGGAAAGTACTGCTCAGTAGCTTTCACTTGAATGGTCACACTTTAGGATTTCATCCACAGACTCAAAAGTTAGAACCACCTTGTACAGCATAATAAACAGTACCACAGGAAAGTACTGCTCATAAGCTTTCATTTGAATGGTCACACTTTAGGATTTCATCCACAGACTGAAAAGTTAGAACAACCTTGTACAGCATAATAAACAGTACCACAGGAAAGTACTGCTCAGTAACTTTCATTTGAATGGTCACACTTTAGGATTTCATCCACAGACTGAAAAGTTAGAACAACCTTGTACAGCAAAATAAACAGTACCACAGGGAAGTACTGCTCAATAGCTTTCATTTGAATGGTCACACTTTAGGATTTCATCCACAGACTCAAAAGTTAGGACCACCTTGTACAGCAAAAGAAACAGTACCACAGGAAAGTACTGCTCAATAGCTTTCATTTGAATGGTCGCACTGTAGGATTTCATCCACAGACTCAAAAGTTAGGACCACCTTGTACAGCAAAATAAACAGTACCACAGGAGGAAATACTGAGGTTATTTGCTATCACGCCTTGCGGTTCTTGGTGCTCAAGGGACTGGTACGTTTGTCAGAGAGTTGAAAACAGTGAAACGAAAATGGACATTTGAATTTGTTCAAAATCAACTCATGTCTAGTGACTGACCTTATTGCTTAACTGTTTTTTTTATTTTTTTTTTTCTTGAGAACAAAGGGGTGACGCTTTACTGTTTTCTTTCTCAGGGAATTGCTAACAAGTACCCAGACTTCAAGTCTGACCACGCCCTAGCGCTCCTGTTGATGAAAGGAGATGTAAGCAGGGCTGAAGCTAGGCAGGAGGGTATTGAATAATCTGGTCGTTTCACACTTAAACGGTTTTCACCCATCTGTGGTCGCGATGTGAGTAACGCATAAAATGCTTACTGTACTCGAAAGATAAATTGTTTTACATACACGCATTTCTGATATACAGTTACAAACAGCAGTAATTGTTACTGATAATACCAAACAATAATACCGACACGACACAACATGCTTCAAATCTATAACACTGTTTGTCAGAGGCAAAAATGCGAAAATCATACAAGTCTCTCAGAAATCAGAAGGCTGAATTTCTTGATAAAGGACACCTTAAAATATATTTATTTGTCGTTGAAACGATATTTGATTCCAAAGGCAGCAATACGTATCCTGATTGTATAGAACATAACAACAACACAGTAAACAAAGAAAACGACAGCACTGCAGTTACTTTCTCAAACTATGGCAATGCCGGCAAAATCAGAAATATTGAAAAGTGGTGAGAACTTTATCTTAACAAAATGAATACTTCTGCCTTTTCTGTTAGTAACTCGAATACATTTTTTTATATTTTCACAGTTAATAATGGAGACGCCGCTGGAAGGAAGACAAGACACTACAGTTGATGAATCCAGCACGTTTTTCAGCCAGATTATTGTGCCGCCATCTTTGCTGGACAAACTGGAAACAGTGATGAAGAAGAAATAAAACAATATAACATAACAAAATAACTGACTATTCTATAAAAAAATGTTTGTGGCTAACACGTAGTGCAAGCATGGTACGTGGTGAATTTTTTCGTCCTTAGAGTGACTTTTAGATGAAATATCGAAATAAATTTCGCAATTGCTTTGGTTTTCCATTGCTACGCCTTGTGATTGGCTAAAAAAATCTCGCGCCACTTTCTCAACCAAACAGAAGCAAAACCAAAACCAATCGTGACTTACCTACACGTACGCGTTTTCCCGCGCCAGCTACGTATATTTGCATCGAATGTTGATTGGTTCATTGGATTGTCTGCGTCTGTTCTGATTGGTCAGAATAATTGCTTTGGTTTTGGTTTGACGACACTCAATTGACAACCGCTCTAAGAGAATATGAAATGAATCTAAAGCACGCTAAGATGAGAAAAGATGAAAATAAATAAACATGAATCAAACAGGAGTCGTTTTGTGTGGTTTGTTTGGAAACCTGTCCTTAATTTTGTTTCCGCAACCGAGAGGTCTGGAATCGAGAATGCCAATATATAATACGGGAGGGGGAGGTGCGGCGACAATTTGTCGTGTACCGTATTTGCTTGAAACAGCGTGGCCCTCGAATAAGCGCCGCATTGAAGAGCAGATCATTGAAGAGGGCCGTCCTCGAATAAGCGCCGCATTGAAGAGCAGGATTATTAAAGAGCGCTTTCCGCGAATAAGCGCCGCATTGAAGAGCAAGATTATTAAAGACCATTAAAGAGTTGTTATGTTTTGCAATACTGTTACTGTTACATGTATTATCTTTGTTATGGTATCGTATGGTAGTCTCTAAAAACGGTGGAAATAAAAGAGCGCCGCCCTCGAATAAGCGCTGTATCTGAATCCGAAAAAATTGAAAGAGCGCCATGGCGCTCTTTCAATTAAATATGGTATGCCTTTTTAACATTTTATAACTTGAGAAGCATTTTTACTAATACCAATCATTCTTTGTTACAGCCGGTTGAAGGAAGAAGTTGAAATTGAGCAATCAATTTTGCTGCTAGTTTTCTGAGAGCGACACTGGACGTTCAAACACTAATCCGCGAAAGAAAATAGAGAACCATATGCAAATTTTGTTTTCAAGCAACGCGGTTATCCTTTCCAAGATCAGGGTTTATAACAAAATATTTCATTTGAAATGTCGAAATATTTTTCCGTCACGCACTTTTCATATGGGATATTTTTATTCAGCCGGTCTATTAGCCACAATTCATGTCGATAAAACTTTTACTAGTTTGAGGTTTTTATTCGTAGTTTACCAGCATGGACACTCTGAAATTTGTCAATCTTGAGATTCGGGAGGTGTGTTCGATTTCGTTGCAAAAATCAATTTCATTGTTAGGTATACCCGGACCAGACGTTTTAAAATTACCCCATCGGCGTTTGTTTCTCTTCAACAGTTTAGTTATTCCTCTACATCTGTTGGTTCTAAAAAAGGATCTTACGGTATATTCTGAGATGGCCAGAGGTTTCATGATTGAATATTTCTTTTCATTTGCCGGAGTATTTTCTCAGATCCCGTCAACGGTGATGGAATATTTGTCTAGACCCCGACAGTCCCCGCATTCTGCGTTGTCTGTGTTGTCCCGCTGCAGTTTGCTCCCGATTTCTCAACTCAACAACAATAACCGCGGGACAAAATAGCACTATTTCCTGAAAAACAACTGGGAACTATCCATACGGTTCCGATCAGAAAAATGTGTTTTTCGTAATTCAACTCGCTCATTGCCAACTTTTTGCCAATGACAGAATTTCAGTTAAGAAAGCCCAACCTTACGGAAACCATTTTCTCTTGCCCAAGCTAAATACTTATAATTCATACTCGCGCTTGTGTTTATGAATCGATTTACTTTTGGAATAAGACAGTTGACAAGAAGGAGAACTGAAAGAATATAAGGGCGCTTTCCATTCGACCAAAAATTCCGGTTTCAAATTCCGGGTATTCCGTGTGGCGAATGGAACAGTATTTTCCGGTTGGTTGTTCCAGACCATCACGTTTCAAGTTTCGCGCGAAAATACAAAATAAACCAAAGCAAAACAGTCAAAACAAATCTGACAAATGGCGGACTCGTTGCCCTTTTTTACTTGCTTTGGAGTTGTTCGACGACTCTGAAGTTAAAACGAACGATATTTTAAGCGAGAACGATGATATTTTTTTTTTCAGTCCAGCTAGCTGTTAATCATGCGAAGGAATATTTTTAAAAATCAAGTCGGCGACTACTTTCTCGTGACTTATTACATTCGTTTAATACATAAGCTTATAAGCATTTCTGTGCTACTTACCAGTCCTAGTTGTGGCCATATTTTCTGCTGTTGTACTAGCTATGTTACGTGAGCAATCATGCTCGAGTAAGAGCTGTAAGCTTTCGGTGAAAAACAAACACGCCGTGCACTGATATTGAGACGCCATCTTGATTCCGGCTCGGAGAAACTGGGCCGAGCAGGAATGGTCGAATGGAACGGTATATTCCGGTTGTTCCGATTTTCCGGAATTTTAGGACAACCTCGGAATTTTAGGACAACCTCCTAAAATTCCGGAATTTTATTCCGGGAAATTTACGTTCCATTCGCTTCCCAACCCGGAATTTCCGGAATTTTTGGTTGAATGGAAAGCGCCCTAAGAAACTTTGCTTATTTTATCTCTTTAATTATTCAAAGTTTTACAATTTTTTTTCGTTTCTATTAAAACAAATGACCATGAGAAATCGGTAAATGTCGAAATATTAAAAAAAAACAGTGTTAAAATAGCTTACATTTGAGCGCTAGTAAACTTAAATATGGTTTTCACAAGATAGACTTCTTTACATGACTGAGTATATTTACAAACTAACACGATGAACAGCAAAATTGCCTGATTGTGTCCTTCACTGCTTGCCTCACTTCTCTGATCTTCCAGCAATAAACTGCAACGGGTTTAACGACGAGTTTAGGAAAACTAAAGTCCCCGTAAATTGCCTAGAAAGGGAAACGGAGAAAGTTAAACCTCTCGGAGGCGTCAAAGCTACCGCTATACCATACGGTAGATAACAAACTACTAATGTTACCTGCACCCACAGTGCACTAGACACTGCTTTTCTGTATCGAGCTATGTTCAGTGGAATTGCTTGGCTCGGCTGCCCTTTGGAAACGTGGTTCTGTACTTGCATTTGGTTGTGACGCAGAGTAAGAAATATTTTTGTGTAAGAGAAAATTGAGGTGACTAGGCACAGTGGTGTACCTATGTTGATATACCATGAAGATATAAGTGGATTCCATAAGTACGTTGTTCCTCCGACAATAGACACAACCCAAAATACGATAACAGTGAGATATGTTCTCTTGAAAGTCACAACTTGTCTGTATCTGAGTCCTAATATCAGTGCAAGAAGTCTGTCCACGCTTATTGCAGTCAGAAAAAGCAAAGACACTGAACACAAGATAATACTAGTGATATAACTTGATTGAAGTGCGTAGCGACAAATATTCCATCGTTCGTTCACCGCAGACATCCAGTAAGTAACTTGAAGAGGCTCCGCAATGATACCAACACAGAGGTCGGTTGCCGCTAGGGTACGATACAGGAGTTTGGACGGCGGATGAAGTGAAGATTCCTTGTGAAGAGCAATTAGGATCAGGGTATTTCCCAGAAATGCAGTAATGGACAGAAAAATATTCAGCGCTGAGAGACCAAGCAGCTCGTTGTGTATTTCTGAAGTTAATTCTGACGAGCAATACAGGTTTTGGATTTTTTTCTGGTTTAATTTCATCTCGGGTAAGGTTGTTTTCCGCCATTTTGCTGCAATGTGAATATGTTCAGCTATATCGGTTCTTCATAAGGATGAATGAGTCTACTCGTGAACATCCCAATCACCTGTCAGTCGAACAATTAGCTAAGTGCGTATTAATTTTATTCCCTTTGACAAGTTTTTATTACCAGCGGCTTGTTTAACGGAAACAAAAGAACTTTAAAATGTCGTGCAGAGTTCTGTCTTTGTTGTCCACACCGGGGTTAATTTTAGAAAGTGAACCTAACTATGATAAAAGTCGCCGCTAAAAAAATATTCATGGTCGTTCGTTAATTGAGGTAACTTAAATTTGTTGCTTCCATAATACAGAAACAGACTAAAGCTAATTAGGATAATTAATTTTAGCTGAAAGAAGACTTAGCTCAAACATATTCTTTAATATGTAGACAAGAGCAATTTGATTTCCTATTAAATCCAGCTGAAGAAACTTTGTAAGGAAGTGTTGGGGGTAACAATTTACATTAAACCTCATGTGGTCTTTTTTTAATTTCGTGTTTATAGACCATGCTGAAAAAATAAAACTTAGACAGTTTACTCAGACATTTGGCGACATTTATGACATTTTAAACATTCGATATTTTTAAACATATGAATTCGATATATACTGTGTTCTCATATTGAAAATTAATTTAATAATAATTTATTTTTGTTTATTCAGTGTAAAAGTTTCAAAGTCGCAAGTGTTAATCATAATTAGCTGTTCCTGTTTAGTGTGATTAATATTATTTTTTTTTTCAACTTATATTTTCAATTTTTCCTAGATAGTCTTCAACATCATCAGCATTGTAGAAATTATTTGTTTCAATTTCCCCTGTTTTATAGCTGATCAGCTTATTATAGAAACTTGCACGCACAAGAGTATTATGTCAGTTAATGATTATGCAAACGAAACTTGAGCATTTTACTATTCTACTAAAGCGAAATTTTTCCCTGAGTGATAAATATTTAAATTTTTAAATTACCTGCGCAACGTTATACTGAATGATGAAATAAAAAAAAAAAATTGTTGAATTTGACGCTGTTCATATAGTTTTTCTTTACGTTTCTTTTTACGTTACGGCAATGCTGCCTTCTTCAGGGTACAAAACTATTAAAAAAAACGTTAACTAGATGGATGGGATGAGCTACATACATGATACATGTACATGGATACATGGATACATGTATACATGTATACATGGATACATACATACATGTACACACATGGATACATGGATACATGGATGATGTGGCCGGCGCTGCTTCATGCAGTGAAGAAGACCTCCGTCAGTTCCTTGTATTTGCCTCCTCGTTCCACCCTAACCTTGAGTATACATGGTCTGTTTCCACTGACAAGCTTCCGTTCCTAGACATCTACATGAAACCTCGAGATAATCGCATATCCACTTCTGTGTATTACAAAGACACAGATAGCCACTCCTACCTCAACTTCAGCTCATCCCATCCATCCAGTTGCAAGTCATCCATACCTTATAGTCAGTTTCTTAGACTGCGCAAGATCTGCAGTGAAAACGATGACTTTAACATCAAAGCAACGAAAATGGAGACCTTTTCTATAGCACGCGGTTATCCGAATGATCTGTTAAGAAGAGGGAGAGAACGAGCATCGACCAGATCGAGAGCTGAACTTCTGGAGAATAGCACTGGAAACATCACCGCTAATGATAGAGTACCATTCGTCACCACCTTCCACCCCATGAACCTAGACACCTGTAAAATAATTTCAAGGAATTTCAGGATCCTTCACGATGACAGCACGACCACCGATATTTTCAGAAAACCACCACTGAAGGCTTTCAGGCGTGCCAAGATTCTGAAGGACCTGTTAGTTAGAAGCAGCCTACCGCGGGACCTTCCGAACCACCCAACAGGTACTTTCCCCTGCAACAGGACCGTTCACCGTACATGACCCCATGTAAATTCATCTACAACAATTACAACACCCAAAGGGCATGTCAATATCACAGGGCATTTTACCTGCATCACAGACAACGTGGCTTACTGTTTGACATGCGACAAATGTCCATCAACTGTCTACATTGGAGAGACTGGGCGCAGGTTGGCTGACCGTTTCAGAGAACACCGCAGGGATGTTATCAACGGCAGAAATGACCTTCCTGTACCAGCGCATGTTAACCAACCAAATCACTCACTGCAGGATATGAAAGTCGCTGTACTGAAGGCAGGCCTGGCCAACCAGGAGTATCGCAAGAAACAGGAAATACGCTTCATTTTCAGGCAAGGAACCATGAAGCCGAGTGGTCTAAATCAACACTTTACTTTCACGTGAACTCATTTTTTTGCCCACTCGCGCGCCGGTGCGCGCTGCTACGTGCGTGATCATGTAACTAGGCACGTGAGCTAATTTAACGAACTTTTTAACGTTTTTTTTTAATAGTTATGTACCCTGAAGAAGGCAGCATTGCCGAAACGTCGGTAAAGAAAAACTATATGAACAGCGTCAAATTCAACAAATTTTTTATTTTATTTCATCATTCGAAATTTTTCCGTGATTATAAATTCAAAACATGATATAACACTACCCCTAAAAACAGCCCGAAATCGAAGAAAAGGAGCTGATTATATATTCAAACTTCCTTTGAAATTATATCCAAATATTGTATATATTTTTATTGCGACCAACACTTTTGAAACAATACACTATCTTAGTAGATCACTTTTGACTGTTAATAGAGGGCTCGCGGAGCTCCATACTCAAAGAACCTGTGCCCGTCATTTTTAGCGGAGCTTAGCCCCATACTCATAGAACCTATGCCTATCATTTTTCATGGTCATGGCTAGCGGAATGTTTCGCGGGCGCGCGTGTGCCCGCCGGACTCCCTCCGCGCGCCGCCGTTGCGCAGGACTAGCTCGCGGGCGCGTTTGACGTCACAAAACATGCGCGTACGACGTCATGTTGAAACCAAAGAGAGGCTTTGTTTTTCGCGCGGTTACACGGCCGAATGTCCGTCAGCTGGGAAAACACTTTGATGTTTTGCTGTGAATTTACTAAGCGGAAAAAACCGTTTTAAAGGCGTTATTTCCCTGAATATTTCGCGGTTTGCTACTCAAGACTAGGATTCTAATTAAGGGATACTCAGAAGCCGCTTTAGTGGAAAAAGACGAGCTTCCAGGGATAAAATCTTGCTTCGAGGAACTTCATTTTTAACGTTTTTATCAATGCGGGAGATGTTTGTTTTTTACGGATTTCAAAATTGAATTTCCAAGCAAGCGAGGGACTTAAAGGTAAAACAGATTACATTTTTTGATTATGTATTGTTAGTTTTGAAAAATAGATTAAAAAACCGTGCTTACATTCAGTTGTATCGATTTCTTGAATTTCATCGAAGAAAACTTGAGGTACGCGTTTTGCTTTTAAACGTAAACTATTATAAATGGAGATTTGAACAAATTTTTTCGAAAGAAGATTGTGTTGTCCATTTCTATGTGTTTGTTCATTCAGTAGATAGATTGAAAAGCGATTTTATGTAAACAAAACAAGACTTTGATTTTATAGTACAGTTCTATCTTCACTCGCATCGCCTTATGCAAATATAATTGTGTATTTTTGCAATTTTGTTTTTCAAATCAGTTTCTCGGGCAATTTGTGACAAGCAACAAGCGTACTTTTTTTCGGAAAGTAGTCGTACCAGTTATTCTAGACGGAGAAAAAGTTGTTTTTGTGAACTTTTGTACGGTCTATAAAAATGTACTGTGCAGACGGTCGCGTAATAAGCTTACTGTTTTTGAGAATTGCTAAAATTTAAAAATAGCCTTCGTCAATCTTAATTCTTGTGCTTCCGACCTTTCACCTTAGTCAAGTTTCACCTTAGTTAAGTTTCACCTTAGTTAGGCTTGTTCACAGAGCGACGCTGTTAGGCTCAGCCTATCTACATATATTAATTTCATTGTCATGGCTAGCGGAATGTTTCGCGGGCGCGAATGACGTACGTACGTACGTTGCGCAAGGCTAGCTCTCGGGCGCATATGACGTCGCAAAACATGCACGTATGACGTCACACAACATCCAGGATCTTACAATTTTGAAACCAAAGCGAGGCTGTGTTTTTCGCGTGGCTACGCGGCCGACGTTACGTCAGCTACAGTAAACACTTTTGTTGTGTTTAGCAGAGAAAACGGTTGCAAAATCGTTTTTACCTGCATGTTTTCGCGGTTTGCTACTAAGGTTAGGGTTAGGGTTAGGGTTAACTTGTGGTCAAGACCGCATTTGAGGCTGCGTAACTCTGCAAGTAAAGAGTTTCTGGATTAATATAGAGCTAAGTGCTTATTTTTAAACTTGATTTCGTCTAAGGACAATTTAAGCTAGTAGATCGTCGAAGAATTTGTTTTGAGCTAAACTTCTTCATTGACGGCCGTGCCGGCCAAAACCGGTCGTGATTTTGCAATAACACGCATTTAAAATAATCAAAATAGAAAGAGAAAGCTTTAAAGAATACTCCGAACCTGCAAAGAAGCGGAGTTTTAAATAAATTTCAAGCAGCCGAGGGACTAAACGATAAATAAATTACATTTTTGTGATAGAATTCATGTTGACATCAACTTGTGATTGACTTTTTCGTTGTGTTCTCGTTAGTATTTGAGAAATGTTTATAAAACGTGCTCAAATTCAGTCGGATTGACATCTTGAATTTCGACCTGTGCTCAGCCAGACAGCTCCTCGATGCGCTAATGGTACGCTTTTTGCTTTTAAACATAAACTAATGGATATTTTAGCCTGTTCCTGGCGTTCAGATAGTGGAGAAAGCACGAATTGTTGGGGAAGGCGCATTTTTTTCGCTCGCTTTTCTTCGCGCCTTCCCCAACTATTCTCGCTTTCCTCACTGTCTGAACGCCTGGGACTGGCTAAGGATATTTGAATAACATTTTTCAAAAGAAGAATTTGTTGTCCATTTTTATGTGTTCACCCTAACCCTAAATCTTACCTAACCGCGAATCTAGCTTAGATCTAATAATCGCTTTAAATAGGCCCAATTTTATCTAATAATGATAGCCTACTTTCGTCCCAATCCAGGCATAAACTACAGAGAAATAGCATCGACCATTACAAAAGGCTTGGTTACTAATGAATGCTAATGATGGCATCGACCGTTAAAAATGGCATCGACCGTTTACGAAAGGGAAATCAGCGGCGCCGCGAGTGAAGTTAGAACTATAAAGTCCAACAGACTTGCTTTGTTTACATAAAATCGCTTTTCAACCTATGTAATGAATGAACAAACCGTTATTGATATATACTAGTCAAGAAAAGCACCTTTTATAATTAAATTTTTCTGGGGTTTGCCTGATCAACCCAGTGGTCTAGTGGTGAAGGAGAGATGTTAGCATGCAGAGGTTCCGGGTTCGATTCTAGGTAATTAATTGCATTTTTCTTTTTCTGATAGAAAAAATAATTCTTAAATTGCTGAAAATTTTTCTTAGTGTCGCGAAAATGGCACCGACCGTTTACGAAAAGGAAATTTGCCGCGGCGCCATGTGCAAAGATGTCTGCGAATCAGTTTCCCGGACAACTTTCGATACGGAACAGGTGTATTTTATTCGGAAATTAATCATACTAGTTATTCTAGACCGAGAAAAAGTTGTTTTTGTGAGCTATTGTGCAGTCTAAATGTACTGTGCAGACGGTCCCGTAATACTGTTTTTGAGAATTGCTAAAATTGAAAAATAGCCCGGTCGTCAATCTTTATTCTAATATTGTTGTGCTTCCGACCCTTCACCTTAGTTTAGCTTATAATCATCGTTTCTGTTCAGAGAGCTCCGCTGTTAGGCTAAGACTATCTATATATATTAGAGCATAACAATACATATCAAAATGAGAAATGCATAACTTAGAATTTTATTACCTGAATTCTGGATATACGTACATGTTTTGCTAAAACTCGATGGCTTTTATCTTCTAGGAACTGAAATTACAAGCGAGTCCTCTTTCTGTCTAAAACTCTTACTTTTGGTGGTTGGGGGTGGGGGGGGGGGGGGGGGGGGAGGGGATTTGGTTAGTACTAACCGTATGTAAGCTATGTAGGTTATGTCCCGTGGGATAGTGTATGGTTTTTGTGTGCTCAGTCCTTGGGGGGGGGGGGGGGGGGGGGGGGGGAGTAATATCCGTATGTAAGCTATGTAGGTATGTTCCGTGGAATAGTGTATGGGTTTTGAGGTGCTCAGTCCTTTTTGGTTTTGTGATCCTTGGTTAGGGTTCCTTTAAATTGTGTTTATTTAGCTAAATTACAATACTTTAACACCCAGCTAAACGATAAAATGAATGGTTATTATGGTGTATTAACGATAGCCTGCTGCAGGCGTTCAGATAGTAAGGAGGAAAGCTGGCGGGCGAAGCGAGCGGGAAAAACGAGGGGAGACTGGGGAGAGGGGGCAAATAACACATGTATGATATATTGTAAAAACGTTGCGTTAAAGTTTGTAATACCTGCTAGAGAAAATTGCAACAACCCTTGTGGCAATTTTGTCATGTGTATGAGGCTCTGCCCCTGCACTCCAGTTCTTCTTGCTTTGAACCATTGATTAGGCCATGGGGATATCTATCATAGTACATTGCTGCATATGCTAGTTTTTTCATTCTTCATGGACTATTGTTCACTTTAGCATTTTATAAAAAAAAATTGTTATAACGCATCTGTGGTATTTTGTAAAAACGTTGTGTTATATTTTGTTATACCAGTAAAAAATTGAAAAAACCCTTGACGCAAGTCTTACATAGCACATCAATGTTATTTTTTTAATAGCGTAGCGTTAATTTTTGTAATACCTGTAGGCAATTATATTAGTTTAAATTTAAAATAACAAATATGTGGTGAATTGTAATAAAGTATTATTGTGTAATATTTGCGCACAGTAAATTATAATTATAAATGTTGGCGCAATTCACTGAATAAGACATCTATAATAAATTGAAACAAATCGAGGCGTTTTGTAATATAAAACTTTCACACTATTAAAGAGAAAATAGGAGACTTAGCGATTTCAAAATACAAGCGAATAATAATGAAGAACGAAACGTACTGCAAAAAGGCTGGGATCGGCATTTTTACATCCTTTCTTTTATAATAAACAACTTCCCGTTTTCTTCATCGGTTCATAAACGCAAAATATTTTAAAGATTGTTTAAAATAAAACAAGTGAGAGATATTTAACAGGATAGATTTTATAAATTGTCATGTTTGGTTGCATTTTTTAAGGGGTACCGGTCTTGACTCAAGTAGAGTGTTTATTTTCTCAAATTCAGGCCCATCTTTACAACCATCAAACAGACCCACATTGGGACTTAAGCTTATATTTTAACGTTTGTTGTTGCATGGATTATTAAGGAGTGTTTGAATGTATGTTTATGCCCAATAATTAAAGTAATTAAAATAAACCCGTCAACACCTTCTCAGTTATCAGTGAGAAGATGCATTTACCTACTACCACGTAGAAGGAACGTATTTAGCACGGAAGCGTCGGCGACACCCGGGTGGCGACATGTATCTTTCGGAGTTGTCCGTCCATTTCAACTTTCTTGCAACTTCAGTTTCTCCTATGAATATAAATGTGAAAAATAACCCGACTGCTCCCAGCCTTTTCTGCTCTTACTAATTACTATTCACAATCGCACCTTTGTTGATAAACCCCACTTTTGGGAGGTTTTTGGGACAAGACAATCAGATAAGAAAGAGAAACAGAATCGCAGAAAATAATGTTCATTTCACCTCTTTATTCATAGTAATGTTTTAAAACGTAATAGAATGCATTACCTTTTTATGCTACTAAAACTAGGCTGCTACCTGTCCCTTTTTAGTCAATCGAGCAGGCGAGCTGATCACGCAAACAAGCTTGGGGAGACTGGAGCGAGCGAATGAGCCGAGAGGAAACTGGAGGAGAGGCGGGAGGAGATCAGGCGCTACACTCTCTTCTGTAACGGACGCGTTCGAATTTCCCGCCGCACCAGAACGGGAAATTCGGATTGGTTCATAGACAATAGGAAGCTGTCAGCAAGTTTGACGAGTATTAACTATTAATATTTCAAGTTTCACATCAGCGTGACACGATGGCTTTCACGAGTACTCAGTCGTAGCGAGAATGAAAATGTTTTAGACAATCTGTCTGTTCGCCTTGGCAGTTTTATTTTGATAGAATAACATAAGTTATTCGTCCTTAGAGTGGCTTTGGTTTTGCATTGCTACGCCTTGTGATTGGCTAAAAAATCTCGCGCCACTTTTTCAACCAATCAGAAGTAAAACCAAAACCAGATAGCGATTGTAGGTGAAATGCACTCCTAAAATTTTAACCGCATCCTTTACTTCAAGGTTCACCACATGATCTTGAATGCAGACTTAACTCGGTACATCAACATCGGAATTGCAAAGTTAACGTTTTTACAATTTGGATGTGTCCGAAGACTGTTAAATTTCTCCATTTCCACAACTGGAGTTTCTTTTTAATGGAACTTATTCAGATTTCTATGAATTAATTTTCTTTTTTCAGATAGCGATTGTAGGTGAAATGCACTCCTAAAATTTTAACCGCATCCTTTACTTCAAGGTTCACCACATGATCTTGAATGCAGACTTAACTCGTATTGCCTAGAAGAAAAATTTCTGTTTTTTTTCCAAAATGATGGTGAGTACTGTACAATCTCCAAACTTAGAAACCACGTCGAAAAATGTACTAAAAGATTCGTCATTTCCCAGAAACGCGGTTAAATCATCCACAAAGAGCTCGATTTTAATTTCAGTCCCGTTCACACTGATTCCTTAATATAGCCATTATCACGTATATACTTATAGCTAAAAGTTCCAGAACTATAACGAACAAATAAGGAGAGAGCGGATCTCCTTGTCTTACTCCTCTTTGTTTTTTAAAGGGACCGGTTGAAAACCCATTGTTAACGGCACACAGCTTGAAATATTATGGTAGAACGTATGTACCCATTGTATAAATGAAGGACCGAAGTTAAAGGCAATAAGAGCCTGAAACAGAAAATGCCTGTTAACTGAATCAAAGGCTTTCTGAAAATCAACGGCTATCATCTTGCCCTTGAGTCCGTAACGTTCCTTATGGATTATGGCGTCTAACTGAATACATAGTTCACCTTCGTTATATAGTTTATCTGGCTCTTGTTTATCGAAGTAGGCAAACTTTCCTTCCTCCCTCGCTTTCCGTTCCTTATACTCATGGATGTTGTATATTGTCCTAATTGCATCATTGATTGTTCGTCCTTTAACATATGCGTGTTGATTAGTGAATTATTTTCGGTAGCACAGTCTGTAATCTCAAGGTAATGGCTTTTGATCCGATCTTGGCATCGACATTAATCAAGGAGATCTGTCTCCAGTTCGAAATTTTCCGCTTGTCTTTATCTTTTATTTCTAATAACGTTATAATCGCTTGTTTTTGCGAGTTGGATAATTCACCGTAATCATATGAATAATTTGAGACTATCCACAAGGAGTTCACCAAGATCTTCCGATCCCAAAAAAAAAACAGTGTAAAACTCCACTGTTAAACCGTCATTACCTGGCGATTTACTTTTCTGAAAAGACTGCAGACTTTTAAAAAATTCCGTTAGAGTTAGTATGCCTTCACACACGAGAGTATCCTTAGCTGATCGGATAATTTTGGGATCCCTTAAGACCGTAAGAACGAATTAAAGACCGTGTTCGAGGTTATAAGCTCATCCCTTTTATAAAGGTCCGAATAGAAACTCTCTAATTCTTTCATAATCTTTTTAGGCTCGGAAGTTAAAAGCCATCTTTCGTATATGCCTTACGGATACAGCTCTTGGACTTTGTGTGGAGTTTCAAGGTTCAAGAAATATTTATTACTCTTTTCTTCGTATTCGTACCAGGTAGTTCTTGAACGGATTATCGCTCCTTTCGACAGGTATTCATAACAGGAGTCATACTCATGTTTTAAAAGTTCTAGTTTTTCGATATTATCTGGTGAAGGATTTTTGCCACAGTCGACCTCACATTCTTTCAAGAAGTTTTCCATGATTCTCAACTTATCTCTTCTCGCCTTAACTTTTTCCTTGCTAAATTTTATCGTTGCTTTTCTAATCCGGTATTTAATTAAATCCCAGAGCACTCTCTCTTATCATCGACTTCCACAAATTCCCTGCGCCAGACTGGTATATTATCATTTATAAGGCTAACATACTCGGGATCGTCTAATAAATTAAACTTGCGTTAAATTCCCAATAAGATGGGACATGCCTTTGTTCTTCAATGCTATTTAAGGTGGTTCGATACAGTTTTCTGGAGACCATACCTGTCCAACATTTTTCAATCGGCTTTTAAGCGGCCTTCTCCAAGTCAGATCAACGTGAAATTTTCACCACTAACTGGTAAAATCGATATTACCATGACGACGATAAACAAGAAACTTAGAAATCAGTAAAAGTGAAGTTAGCGCGTTTAAGATTTCGCATTGAAAATCCCACATAGGCATCTTAAAATATGGTATATGGCATATATATTTTACAAGAATAAAAAATTCTGTATGTTTGAATTAAAATAAATCGCAATAACATTTCAAACCTTACTATTTGTGTACTGGTATTAAATTGATCGAGAGATTAACACTGGTTTTTGTGAAATTACTTAATGATAATGTCAAAAAGTAGCTTGATGTTATGTTTGTAAACTTTGAAAGTTTTGTTTACTTTCGCTTTTGCGATCTTGAGAACTACCTTTTTTCCTAACATCGCTTCATGTGCAATTTTTGGGTAATTTTCGATTTTAATGGATTTTGCAAAAATCTGAGAAACGGCTCGATGGATTTTTTTTAAACATTCACTGTGCATGCTTACCGATGTGCAAAATATTATCTGAAAGTTTTATTGCCATTGATTCACTGGAACGCATTTAAATTTAAAGATGAAGACGACGTACGAACCGGCCGAAAAAATGGCGTTACAAATTTACTTGTTTAATTTATTTTCAGTAATGATTTCAAATCAATGCGCACTGCATTCCTCCGTGATTTATACTTTCGTTGTGATCTGCTGTGCATCTATTATTATCTATATTCGAGCATGATTGTACCTTATTACTCTCCTTGCTACTTTCCAGATTCCCTTAAGTCTCTTTTTAGGATTATTTTGAGCAATAAATGCCCTTTTGCGTTTTGAAAACGTTTTTACAGCAGGCGTTTTGAACGCTTTGAAGAAATTTGCATCAACGAGCGTACATTGCAATTTTTCAATCACGAAAGATATAAAACGTGACACATTTCTTTTTCCAACTGACTGAAACATGAATGACAACTAAAAAATAAATAGCACTTAACACGGAAAGAAAACTTACTACTACTACTTAATGCACGTAAAACAATGAACACTGAAATACACAAAAAAGTTAACAAAGGCAGATGTAGATTTAGTTTTACTCTGCTCCCGTAAACAAAAAAAATCATATATAATATAGTAATAGTAATACTGAACAAAGGATTATGACGTCTAACTGAATACATAGATCACTTTTGATATATAGTTTATCTGGCTCTTGTTTATCGAAGTAGGCAAACTTTCCTTCCTTCCTCGCTTTTTTCATTTTGGGCCACAATTTCTTCCTTCGATCCCGAATTATTTTTGGAAGATCAACGTACTCCTTGACATCTGCTTCCTCGCCCAACTCTCTGACGCCGTTTAAATATTAGTTCGCTCTCTGGAAATCGTAGCCTTCAGAAATCTTGCGATAATGGGCCTCGTCTGACCCGGCTTCTTTTTGCCCAACCTATGAATGCGCTGGAAAACTCAATCTCCCGAACGTTTTCCAGCTCTAATTCTTGCTTGAAAAACTTATGGATCACTTCTTTAGTATCCTCGACACCCTGGGCCGATTCCGGGATGCCGAAGAATTTTAGGTTTTCTCTCCGGCTGTAAACATCTTGATATAAAATTCTCTTCCTCTAGCTCTCTAATTCTCTTCTCGGTCCTTTCTTCTTTCCTCTCTTAAGCATCAATTTCAAGGTTGGACGCCGTCAGACCTGTCTCGATTTCCTGAATAGTAACCTCTAATTTTTTGAGCTATTTTGAAAAAAATAGCTCATTAGCAGGCGCAAAGGTTGGTTTGTGATGTTAGTATGTTTGTTAGTTTGTTTGTTTGTATGTATGTCTTGGGTTATGTCACACCAATCAGATTGCCTCTAGTATGTACACCGTGTACTATGTCAGCCAATCAAATTTTCGCTTCTAAAATGGTATTACTGAAGGTCAAAGAAGGGCACTTGACATGAATTGAAAATCAGCCATCTTGAATCTCCGCGATTGTTGCCGCAAACGCTAAAAGTGTAAAGTTTTGAAAATTTGTTGCTTGGGAACTGTTCTCTAATCCCGACTGGCTTGCTAACCTGGCAATATCAAGGACATTTATTTGGAAATACCGCCTATAATGTGCCCTATGCATGAATGGTAGAATGGTCTGCGGGGGATGAGACGTCCAAAAAATGTGGACTGCGGTTACGTTCATAGGTGAGCTTATACTGAAGTATGAGTATAGTTTTATTGCAAAAACGGCAAGCCGATTTCAAATAATATGATGCGGAACATGAATTGTATGTTTCAAGCCTGGGTTTCAAGAGATTACTATTTAAAATTGGATTTTTTTTGTCAGACACGCTGTCTGCACGTGAAAATGTTGAACTTTGTCCTTATAGAAACTTGTCCGTGATGCATGGAGTTCAACAGAGAAAATGTAATGCAATTAATCTACAATTTACAGTATGTAAAACGTTTATCTTTCTTTGAATTAATGTGAGCTGATGTGTAGGTTATTAATTGTATGCCTCAAGCGATTACTATAAGCGAGAGGCGACTGTATTTCGTATGAGCAGTCACGTTGTGTGCACGTGCAAATATTGAACTTTGTCCTTATAGAAACTGGTACGTGATGAAATTCAACATGTTTTCGAGAAAACGTAATGTAATTAATTTATATGGTGCGTTAAAAAACGCCTGTTTAAAAAATATTAGTTGCAATTTACTAGGAACAAGCAAAATTCATTTTGGATGCGCTAAGTTTCTGCTGGTCGACATTACAGGAAAAGGTGTTTGGTTCCAAATGTTAACCTCAACAATGTTCGTGTAAGTAATTCAATTAGCTTGTGGTTTTGAGTCGAACACAATTTAATCTAATTAGTTCTGTTTCTATTTGCACGACTTTTTTGTGGAGAATAAAAACAGTTGTTTAAATAATATTAGTTCCAATTTACTAGGAGACTACTTATATTCATTTTTCATGCGTTTAGTTTCTGTGAAAGACTTTTCTGGTTGACATTACAGAAACAGATGGTTCAAAGAATTTTCGTGTCACTAATTTAATTAGCTTGTGGTTTGGAGTTGAAAACAATTTAATTTAATTAGTTTGCGTCTTCCAGGCCAAAGGAACCTTTTCCACGTGTCTTTTGTGAATAATAAAAGAAACCTTTAAAAAAAGACTAGATACAAATTTCCAGGAAATAATAAGCCTTCAAATTTATGTGCAGGACTTTTCTGGTTGACATTTAATTTAATACACTCATTACTGAAACAAGTTGCTCATTTCACTGGGACCGTAGTTTCGTCAAAAAATAACTCCGGAAATCCCGTGAAAAAAAGCTAGCCGAGAAACGAGAAACGGGACCCAGTTGGTTATCTCGGTATTTTTTTTGGTAGTGGGCGGGCCGGAGGATTTGAAAAACGTATATCTGCAAGCGGTTATTTGTGCGAGTTAACTTCCGCTGTTTTGTTACTTTCACCATTTCATATCATTTAGGTAATTTTCAAAACAACCTCGTTCCCAGGGGCTTCTCGGTTTTCAAAATGGCGGTTTGAGAGGAGAAACCCCTGGGACATAGCGATCTAAAACGACCGCTGATTGGTTTATTGATCCTGATTCTTACATCTATTCTGATTGGTTTACGTTTTTCTAAGAAAAGATGGTGGATCACGGAATCACGGTAGGTTCTTCGAGAAACCAAAACAATGCTATATCGAAGGTCTCCGAGACGTGAAAGTTGAACAGTTTTCCTGAGTAACTATTAACAAAACTGCAGCTGTTCCTGACGATGCGGCTATTTTCCAACAAGCGTAAGATTTAGAGATAATTCGCCGATTTTCAGGCTTTGCGTTTACGGGTGGCGAATGGTAAGCTTAAATAATTTCGAGATATTTTTTTCTGCGAGCCCTACACTTTTAAACTTTCAAAATACGAAGCGGAGAGAAAAGCTATATGGAAAGGCTTTACCAAATAAATCGAGACACCGAGACGTGGAGAACCGCTCAAATAACCGAGACTGCGAAACCCATAATCTTAATTTTTTGAAAGACCATTCGCCACTCACCCCCCGGTACGTGATAATTTATATAATTTTGGAATGACTGGAATGGGGAATGCTGAGCGTAATGTAATTTAAAAGCGTCTAGAGTACTGGCTGAACCTCGGTGTAAAAACATGTCTTGTTTTGTACCTATTTCTACTTATTGTTGTCTTGCGCTCTATTGTTTTATACAGTTTGTTTTCTTTGTTTTTCAGTTCATTTATGGTTTCATAAATAAAGCAGAGCCGACCGCCAATTGTTTTCAATTCAGCTACTTATTCACTTGTGACAGCTTGACTGAAGTTAAGCTCAATTTAGTTTTTAAAACATGTCAATAAAAAACAAAACAGATATGCATTCCTCAAAATGCCAAGATTTTAGTATAACCCCCAACATTAATGGGCCATTCCATTTTATATCCGTACCCCCCCCCCCCCCCCCCCATTGAGGTATGCACTCAACATCCCCCCTAAGGAAAAAAAGATCAAAGGGCCGACACAACACCCCCCTTAGAAATAGCAGATCTTTCTGTTACCCCCTTGGGAAATTTTTGAAGATCAAAGGATGTCGACGCAAGTACCCCCCCCCCCCCCCCCCCCCCCGAGGAGACCCTTATACCTCAATGGGGGGGGGGGGGGGGGGGGTTGCGGATATTAATTTTGCACATGCATGTATGTACTATTGTTTTTATTTAGGCAATCTTTTGTTCTGGCTTTTGTTTCAGTCTTCAGGACTTATTCATAATTTGTGGATTATATGGAAATCTTACTCTCAAAATTCCCAATCACATTTTCAGGCCCAAGAACTGTTTTTAAGATTTTGCTTCTATGAAATGGCAATGTAGTTTATAGCTGGCAAATCATCCCAGGCACTCTGGATACCAGACGTTCTCTTACAGCAGGCCTTTTGCTCTGAGGCTCTTCCTTGTGGCAAAAATATGAGTCAAAAGAGGCATGTAATATCATATAGTTTATGAGAGAGATGAGAGGCATCCATGCAGGGTACATCCCAACTTATTTGGACCGATGATCTTAGGGTTTTTTATTTTTTTTGCTTAGCTTTCAAAATCATTAAAAATTCAATTTTTCTTGACAAACATTCTGCACATAACAGCTTTTCAGGCTCCAAAGTTTTCTGCACTTTTGAGAAACACATGTCAGCAGAATGCTAGTTAACATGTTTTTGCCTCTAGTCAGCTTAAGGTTTAAGAGCCGGTCTGTTTGCCTGAAAACAGTGGAGTAGAATATGTCAAGCATGAAATTAATTTTATTCCTTGTTTGAATGAGTGAATGATATGATTAATATGGCTTTGAACTATCAGGATTTCAGAATGGTAATCATTGCAAGCCATTGGGTTGATACAATAAAAAAAACATTCTAGGATATAATCAGCTGTGAAACATTCGTTCATTCCACAATAAGAAGCTAGTCTTTGAGCTGAGGCTGGGGAGAGGAAAAAGTGAAGTGCACAAGAAATGTTCCCCATGTGCCCCCTTTTCATTTTATATTTTCTACATTTCAGTTTTTTACTGCAAAAAGCCTCTATGAAGGAGGGAGATGTTGATGAATTTTGACAATCATGGCTCAGGTCTAGTGGATTTTTCTGTCTGATCAGGAAATTCTGTCACTTGTCCAACAGAGAAGGAATAGCTCCTGATTTCTTTTTTATTTGGGGGCCATCCTTGTTATAAGTAACACAACCATGGAGAACAGGGTGCTTTCTGGTCAGGCCTTTCTCTTGCAGTCCAGTCTGGCTTTGTTAAATGTGTCAGGAGCATAAGATTCCCACTGACATGGCCTTAGGGGTTGTAAGGGCTTACAAGCATCCCTGCCACATCAGACAGGGAAGCTTTGATTTAAAACAATCAGGTAATCAAGTGACCAAACCTTTCTACCTGTAAACAATGGCTAGATTTAGGAAGCCCAGTCCAGCTTCTGAAGTTGAGCAAAGCTATATATTATTTTAACTTTAGAAGGGTTTCCTCATCAATTCATTCCTAGGGTTACAATTTGCCAGAGGGGATTTTCTATGCCAGTCACAGTTAGTTGACATGAACCAATATGTATACTTCGTGTGCAATATCCAGGTAGGGATTGACAGGGAAGTGTGTACAAAGTCGGCAGATTTGGAATTAAAGATTTTGGCCGTTAAACGATAATTTTTAAATTGGGGGACGAGTAGCTTTGGCCCATGACTTGTTTATTTGCTGGTTTCAGAATACTGTCACATCCCCTGGTCACCATTTAGGGCAGATGTAGCTGCATTTGGAAATGGAGTAAATGAACTTTAATCTTCAATTTTACAGTTTTATTTGATTTATTTGGTAATAAAATAAACTAATCACACTGCTGTCATTTTCAACATAAATTGTATATGTTTTCCTCAGAAACAATTGTGACAAACACCTCTAACAAATATGGGAAAAATACTTTGACTTGTCTTCACTTTTCTTCTCTTTTTTTTTTTTAGAAAATGTTAACTTGGTGGGAGGTAAATTCCCGGAAATGAGTAAATAAAAAGCACTTAATTTAACTTATTTTGCTGTTGTCAGTGTTTTGACTGGATCAGCAAACCATCTCTGATTAAAAGATCAAGTAAAAGTGTTTTATTGAGGGGAAGACGGTAAATTACTTTAAAATGCCAACAAAACGGTGATACCCGCGCAAGAGCAACGGCGAAAGCATCGACGGTTAAATCGAAAAAATATAACCACAAAAACTTCATGCTATTTTGTTGCTTGCGGGCGTGATCGTGGGAAAAGAAGCCGAAAATACTATAATATAAGAAACCAAAAGTCTTTTAGCTGAGACGGTAAATTTACTCATTTCCTTTGAAAAATCGTGCTTCCTTGAAAAAAAAAAGTTTCGTAATCTGCGGCGTTTCGAATTTTTACCTTCATTGCCTGTGTATCATTTTTCTTGAAACAGCAAAGCAAAGAAAAACTTGACAGGTCGATAAATGGTTCCACAGAAATCCCTCCTTGGCCGCCATTTTGTTTGTTTTCCTCTTGGTTTGCAATCTCGTACCCAGATCTTCTCACTCTTTTCCTTGGCCGCCATTTTGAATACATCTTCACAAATAGTGCAGATTTTGATCACGTGATCTGCTGTGTGCCAGGGTCTTCTCCCGAAGCGCCGCCATATTGAAAACCGAGAAGACCCTGGGAACGAGGTTGTTTTCAAAATAGCTCATGCACGCAATGCGTGCCTATGTTTAACTTTGTCATTGAATAAACACAAGCGCGTTTGAATGTTGGCGACTGCTTTCTCCAAGTTCGCGATCTGGTTGAGGAAGTCTTCTACTTTGCTGAGTTTTTCCTCCATGCGTTCTAGTCTGGTCAGAATTTGTTCAAATTTTTCTCCGATGCCCTCGGTCATCTTTAGGGCTTTAAGGACTTTGTCGCTGCTGTCGTCTAACACTGATTCAACGTCATTATTACTTATTATGTCGGCCTCGGACGACAACGTCGTATTAAGAGTGGAGACGAAAACTTTCTTGCCGTCCGGAGAATGCGTGTCGCTGTCTGAGCCGGTGCTTCTTCTCAGTTTTGCTTTGTGCTTAAGATTTGGCTTAATTTCTATTGTTTTGCCAATGACTGAATTGAAAAAAGTCCAGCCTTACCCAAATCATTTTCTCTCGCCCGAAATACATACTTATAATTCCTACTCACACTTGTGTTTATAAAACTATTCACTTTTGGAATAAGACAGTTGACTAGAAGGAGAAAAAAAAATACAAGAAACTACAAATCGTTGAATTTCGATGTACTTTTACATTTACATTTTAGCGCCAGTAAACCTTAAGATACTTTTCTCAAGACAAACTTCTTTACAAAACTGAGAATATTTATAAACCGCGCTAACTCTGCTAACTCTACGAGCAGGCAAGTTGTCTGATTGTGTTCTTCACTGCTTGCCTCACTGCTCTGATCTTCCAGCAAAAAAGCAACGGGTTTAATGACGAGTTTAGGTAAATTAAAGTAAGCGTAAATTGCCTAGCAATGAAAACGGCGAAAGGTACGGCTATGCCATACGGTAGATAACAAACCAGTAAAGTTACCTGCACCCACAGTGCACTGGAAACTGTCTTTCTGTATCGAGCTATGTTTAGAGGAATTGCTTGGCTCGGTTGCCCTTGGGAAACATGGTTCTGTACTTGCATTTGGTTGTGACGCAGAGTAACAAATATTTTTGTGTAAGATAAAATTGAGGTGACTACGCACAGTGGTACAATTATGCTGCCATGCCGTCTAGTTATAAGGGGATTCCATAAGGACGTTGTTCCTCCGACAATAGACACAACCCAAAATACGGTTACAGTGAGATATGTTCTCTTCAAAGTCACAACTTGTCTGTATCTGAGTCCCAATAACAGGGCGAGAAGTCTGTCCACGCTTATTGCAGTCATTGTCAACAAAGACACTGAACACAAAATAGAGCCAGTGATGTAACTTGATTTAAGTGCGTAGCGACAAATGTTCCATCGTTCGTTCACCTCAGACATCCAGTAAGTAACTACAAGAGGCTCCACAATGATACCAACACAGAGGTCAGTTGCCGCTAGGCTACGATACAGGAGTTTGGACGGCGGATGAAGTGAAGATTCCTTGTGAAGAGCAATTAGGATCAGGGTGTTTCCCAGAAATGCAGTAATGGACAGAACAATATTCAGCGCTGAGAGGCCAAGCAGCTCGTTTTGTAACCCTGAAGTTAATTCTGACGAGCAATGCAGTTCTAGGATTGTTTTCTGTTCTTCATCTCCGGTAAGGTTTTTTGCCGCCATTTGCTGCAATGTGAACACGTTAAGCTATATCAGTTCTTTATAAGGATGAATCAGTCTACTCGTGAACATCCCAATCTCCTGTCAGTCAAAAAATTAGCTAAGTGCGTATTGATTTTATGCCCTTTTATAAGTTTATATTACCAGGGGCTTGTTTAATGAAAACAAAAGAACTTAAAAACGTCGTGCAGTCTGTCTTTGTTGTCCACGCCGGTGTTAATTTTGTACCAAACTACTGATAAAAGTCGCCGCTCAAAATATTCATGGTGGTTTGTTAATTGAGATAAACTTTAATTTGTTGCTTCCATAATATAGAAACCGACTAAAGCTAATTAGGATTATCAATTTTAAATGAAGGAAGACTTAGCTTAAACATATTCTTTAACATGTAGTCAAGAGCAATTTGTATGTAAGCTATGTACATTGTCATCCCCAGAGCCGCTTAACCCTCTTAACCGAGAGAAATTTGCAAAAGTTAAGCAAAATAATTAAAAGTCAAGGAATGTCATTCTCACTGTTTAAAGTTAATATATTGCCAATGCACTGTCAATTTACCAAACGTTTTGAAAGTTCACCAAAAAAGTTCGAAGCGTTTAAAAACTGTTAACTGCAGAATTGTCGGCGCCATTTGCCAACAAAATTTGATCAGGCGCAAAGTGTTTTGGTCAGTTTTCAACGGAAAAAAAGCTCATCATTTTGAGAAAAATTAAAAGATAGTAAGGTCAACTAATTTTCTTATACATCCTTGGCCATATTTTCATTTAATATTAAATAAAATCACACTAAATAAAACGAAAAATGCCTCGGACGTTTGACCGCGGTGGATTAGCCCTCTCAACCGTATTTTTATCAGTCTATATTGCCCATTTCTCCTACTATGATACAAATGTTCTTTTCATTTTAAAAATCCTCAAATTAAAGTCTTTAACTTGCAGTAACTTGCGGATGTGAGGTTTATTATACAATGTTGAAACATCGATACTTCTCGATCGCTTAGGAGCTAAAAACGCGATACCAGAAGGGAATAATTACTCATTCTCTGTGTAACCAAAATGATGCAAAGAGAATGCATCAATTTCGTTCTAAGGGTGCGTTCGATTGGGAAATCCGGATTTCGATTTTGAAATCCGAATTTCAAAATCTAAAACCGAATTTCGGATTTCCATTGTTCATGGAAATCCATCGCGGATAAGGATTTCGGTAATTGGAAATCAGTTTTTGGATTTTGCGTTTTTTTGGGAAATCCAAAATCCGGATTTCAAAATCGAAATCTGGATTTCCCAATCGAACGCACCCTAATTTAAGAGCAAAAACGCGAGTTACACTTAAATTGTTAACGCACTCCCCATGCATCCACAAGAATAAATTTTTATTCCAATAAGCCTTATTCGTTAAACGTCTCTGTTTCGGTCTGAGTATTTAAAACAGCTTTTGTTTAAAAAGCAGCCAGCCCTTTTAAAAATCACTCTTTACTGAATTGAAAATGGAGCTGATCCTTTAAAAAATAGAGAAAGAAATGTCGTTCTTACCAAATACGTAGCCTGCGAATACAGCCGCCTCTCATCGCTCCCGGCCGCTAGGGGCGTTCGCGCGAGAGAGCGTCTGCGATTTACTTTGAGAAATTCCATACTGATGACGTAAATCACCGTCGCTAATCTCGCATAATTATAATAGTGTGCGTGCAGTGAAACCAAATGAAATGAAAGGTGTTGACAGGCCTATCACAAATCCTACTAGCGTCTGGCGTGTTTGTTATGACCTTTGTTCACTTGGTTTGATTTTTACAGTTTAGCCCTGATCAGTATGTCTTTGAAAGATCTACCCCTTTTGTATGAAATAAGGGGAGGTTCTTTATAGATCCGTCTAAGCAAAAGTTGTGATTCATTTGTCAATGAGAATGTAGGCACACAGGGTTGTATCGTGTTACAAAGGATGACATTTGCTTGCGCGCCAGGTTTTATTTCTTAATGCAATGGTTTATTATTTCTGTTTCCATCTATGCCGTGAAATTATTGGCGAAAGAAACTGCCATGTTTGTCTCTGGCCATTGCGGTACCGTGAGTCTGAAGGTAGTCTTTCCGCTAAAAGCAGACTGATGATGATAATTACGGGATTCTTTCCATTTATCGCCGATAAATGTTCATTCATCCACACGTGTACGCATGGCGCCGTTTGAAATATCAGTGACTTGCCATATCCGGTTGGTAAATTGGCAAAGACAGAAAAACCTCCTCACTGCAGATAAAACTATGTAGAGCCTGAAACCGACTTGCTTGTAACGTCAAAACAAATAGATTGAACACAGAGTCGAACATTTTCTAACGACAGACAAGATTAATCTTCGCAACTGGCGACCATATTTGTTAAGTTGTGATTTTGAGTCACAAAACTGCATAATTTAAAGCATAATTATGTAAAATTATCAAGTTGGCCAATCAGAGCTCCTGTCTTGATTCGGGACAGATTTACGTCATCAGTATGGAATTTTTCAAAGTAAATCGCAGACGCTCTCTCACGCGAACGCACCTAGCGGCCGGGAGCGATGAGAGGCGGCTGTATTCGCAGGCTACCAAATACGTTGCGTAAAATTTCAGCTTTAAAAATTCAGTAGGTTGACTTGAAGGCATCAACTGATTAAGACTCACGAATTAGTACATTCACCAGTAAAGCGGCATTCGCTTATTGAAAGAAACGTCTGTCTACATCTCTGACACAGGACAGGGAAAAATTGTCAAGTGGTGTTCGCGTTATTAGCAAACCCTTTGACATGTTATGTAGGTATTAGCTGACATCATGATCAAGGAGAATGTCTTCTTCATGTAACGGAAATAACTGTACGAACGTGTTTTTAAGCTTTTCTTGCCCAACTGTGACCTTTATGCCTTATAGTTTTATTATAATTTAAATTTTTTGAGCTTTTAATGCATTTTAAGTCAGATGCGCAGTTGTAACAGTTTTCGCTCGGGACTTCTCGGATTGACGTCTTGACATGTGCTATTTTATCTTATTTTAAAAGGGGACCGGTTATCTGGCACATATCCAAGTGTTTTATAGAATGACTGACACTTAAAAAGGGTCGAAGGAAAAGTGACGACTTGTTTTAACCTTTTTGGAAGAGAGATGTGCGAGATATCGTAGTATTCATATTATATTGTTGTAAAATGTTGTTCAAACTATTCCTGAGTCGGCGGTTAACATCCTAAATTGTGATCAACTCAATGAAATCGAAGCCTTCTTCCCAGTATTAAGTGAAAATTTTAAAACGGAAAATGAATTCAAATTTCAACAGTGGCACTCTTAAGTAATTGATCACACTGGAAGTTTGCCGAAAATACAACATGATCTATCCTATTAGCTGAAAGACACGTAGTCTTTTTATCAGTACAATATTGTATGAGCTAAAGCCGACAAAGCATTGCATTATAGACATTTGCGATCTAAAGTATTATTCAAAAGTATAAAAAAACAACCTCAATAATCTATACAACAGTTAAAAATAGCTTTAAACCTGGAAATGACAAAAGATTACAGTTTATATCTCGGGCCAAAGGCACCGAGTTAAACTGGAAGTTCCTGCGTAGAAGCTATTAGAATGAAATAAATTCGAAGTGATCGAGTGTTCAGACGAAGGGATAGAACTCGAAACGTAAGCTTTTTAATCCCTTTACATCGGCCAAATTTTGTTCCTTTCACTGACCCCATTCCTCCCCCCACCCGACTTAGCACCACCGTTTCTTTAAGAAACTAACCCCTGTATTCATGATTGCGCGAGAAAAAATGAGAATGTTCATAACCGGAACATTAAGTTAATTTTCCCAGTTAAATAAAAGCTAGGTAGGAATCATGGTCATCAAGCAAGTTTGCATATGTTGGCCAAGGGCTTGGTGCAATTCTTTATAAGATCGATCGATCGTGATCGTTTCTCGGAGACATAGAAATTCTAGAAATGCAGTCTCTACTTACTTTAGGGGAAGTTTTTTCTCTTGTTCGTTTTCCGTCGAGAGGTAAAACATCCAAATAAACAGGAAACTTAACCACCAGCAATTCTTGACTTTCACTTACGTCATATCAAAATTCAAAAGCATTAAACAATAGATTTCGAATCCAAAATGTTTATGGAATTGTAGACAGTTTAAAACTACACATCTTGGCCAAATTTTGAAGCGCCAAAGCATTTCGTTCAAGAGTTATAGGCGAACGAGTATTAGACATTTTTGGTAAGAAATGTATGGAGCGGCCATCTTTGTGCCCCACTCAGGGGCACAAAGATGGCGGCCAAAAATTCAAAGTCTTAATTACACCAAAAATCAAATCAAAACATATTGTATTTGTTATAAGCTCCATTAACTCGGCTTATAAGCACTTATAATGCAAACAATAACTTTCAGCTGATTCAATTTTGTTTATTTTCACAGCTTATCTGTAAAGCGTGACGAATTGCGTGACACATTTAAAACCTTTGTAAATCGGAAGCAAAACATCGTGAAAACCTGAAACTTTCTGTGAAAGATTAATAATACTTGTATCCACATACCATGTTAGAAACAGCTTTGTAGGATGTATAGTTTAGATTTTTTAATTTTTATGACGTCATGTGAAAACCAAGAATTTGAGTCGATAAGTCTTGAATAATTTATGCAAGTTTTGATAGGCTTCCTGTAACCATGACCACCAATGCATGACGTTTATTCCTCTGTCACTTTTATTATTCCTGGATATAATCCAGCGTGTATTAATGTTTTGAAACGATGTTTGTTTTAATGTTCTTCATCTGTGTGTCATTTTAACGCATTTGCTTCTTTTTCTTTCAGTTTTAGTTCATTTATCTCGAGTTTTCATGTTTTTAAACAGACTCAAAGTGAATATTACATGTGGAGGTTTTTCGAAAACGTCTTCTCGATTTCAACAATTATTCAAAAATTTACCTTCTATAATATAAACATTTTAAAATAGACTATACTTTTCGTTGTCTTCTTTTTATATCCATATTGCCTTTTAAGTCTATACGGATATTTATATTTAAAAATATAGTCACAGGAATGTTTTCATAACCTAACTGATTTTAATAAAAGACCCAGCCGGCAGAAGCGAAGAAACGAAGGCCTTTATGTCGTATTTTTACCTCTGTATTAAATTAAGGAATCATCCTGTCGACTATAAACATAAAGTTTTTTTAAACAGTTAGGTTCAAATTACTAAGACTTTTTGTCCTAAAAATATATAAAGGAAAAACACCTGCCGAAAAACATTTTCGAGCCTGCGCAAGATGGAAGTTTTCGTATTTTCAAAGTACACAACTGATACATATCGTAAAAGATATCATTTTACCCCCATAGCTTTTAGTTCTTTAACCGAATTGTGAATTAATATTGCATAGCCGATCCTGTAGGGAACTATGATACAGAATATGTAAATGACTACTGAATGAAAGCATTTGAGCAGTAGTTTCTTCTGAAACTGATTATAACCTTACAGCTATACATGTAGCTTTAAATTAAATTTGTGTCCGTGGTTGAAGTGCTAAGAGCCCGATTTTAATTGTTATCAAGTTAAAATTTCGTATAAACTTTAACTGAAGTCAGCTGTGTAACTCAATTGATGCACGTGGGACGTTAACCGACATGCAGACATAACACACCCATGGCTGAAAAACATTACGGACATTTGCGGTCTAGAATATTTTAACGAACTGATAATTATGAGTTTGAAAGTAGATCTGAAAGCGAATTTGGAAAATTCGTTAGACGTTAAACGTTCTCTCCATACAACGCCCCTTGTTATCAGCTTCGGAAAACCAGAGTAGAGTAACCAGAACGCGTCAAAGTATGACTTGGGAATATTACTTCCACAAGACAACAGTGCGCCCTCTTCCTCTTCTATGTGTTCAGGCTTCGTGGACGGCACACGTTTTCGTCTATTTTTTTTTTTTTTTTTTTGCAAATGTTGCTCCAACAAAGGGGGGGGGCTTATTAGAAAGGGAGGGGCTTATTATAGGTGGGGGAGGGGTTGGGCTTAATAGAGGATTTACGTTATCTGTGCAAAGTTAGTAAATCTTCACCACTAGATTTATCGACTTGTATTTTGGTTTGTCACTGCATTTCTCCAAAGTTTTTCTTCGAACCTTTAGGTTCGTGATTCGGCAAGGCATTACAAATAGCATAACAAACCAGTTTTTAAAAGTTTTTTTTTTTGATGCTGGCTTCACAAAACTGCGTGATATCCTGACCAATGAAAACAAACTAAAGAACTGGGATTTTTTTAGAGCAAGAAACATTACGGCGAGTGATTATTTTTTACTGATGGGAATCTATACTGCTTTACCTTCAGACTGGAAAACAGAAATTATGTCTGATAAGACGAGTGGGTCAAGGGTAAAGATTCCTGATCTGATGTCGATGAATACGAAATCTGCCTACTGGGAATTTATAACAAAAATACAAACCCCTCCAACAGCCCAAATCAAATTAAATGCTGCTTTTGACAATACAATAATCCCAAAAAGTAAAAATCGGCACTACAGTGGTGTATTCGTTTGTTTTCTTTTTTGCACTTAAAAAATTAAATAATGTAGTAATATATAATTAATACGTTTGGAATAAAAAGTATTTTCATATCTATAATGCCTGTTT
This sequence comes from Dendrophyllia cribrosa, assembly GCA_024195265.1. Classification (NCBI taxonomy): domain Eukaryota; kingdom Metazoa; phylum Cnidaria; class Anthozoa; order Scleractinia; family Dendrophylliidae; genus Dendrophyllia; species Dendrophyllia cribrosa. Next base: position 31,821,495 of record JAJLRJ010000011.1, on the reverse strand, counting down.
CTCCTACTAAATAAAAATGTTCTTTTTATTTGAAAAATCCTGAAATTAAAGTCTTTAACTTGTACTAAATGATGTGAGGTTTGAAACATTTATACCTTTTGATCGCTTAGGAAACAGGAACGCGATACCAGAAGCGAATAATTACTCATTCTCTGTGTAACCAAAATGATGGAAAGAGACATCAATTTCGTTCTAATCAGAGCAAAACGTGAGTTTAACTTAAATGGTTAACGAACTCCCCATGCATCCCTGAGAATAAATTTATTCTAATAAGCCTTATTCGTTAACGGGTTCACGTCTCTGTTTCGGTCTGAGTATCTAAGACAGCTTTTGTTTGAAAAGCAGCGAGCCTTTAAACCACTAAAGTGAAAATAAGGCTGATGCTCCAAAAAATAGAGAAAGAAATGTCGTTCTTACCAAATACGTCGGGTAAAATTTCTGCTTTAAAAATTCAGTAGGTTGACTTGAAGTTATCAACTGATTAAGACTCACGGATTAGTACTTTCACCAGTAAATCGGCATTCGCTGTTTACATCTTTTGACACTTGTCAGGTGGTGTTTGCGTTTTTTAACTGAAGTTATGCTCGAATTCTGATTGGTAAATTTTTATCATCAATAATAGTACAGACACATAACATTTTTAATTTATGCAAGATGTCATCCTCACACTTCTTTAGTGAGTGAAATTTCTTTAATGTTATCAGTTAGCCAATTAAAAAGCGAGAAAACGTATTGACAATGATTAAGTCAATTTTAATAAAAACTCAGCAATTTGTCACGTTCACCTTGCGTTCACTCTTCATTTCATCCGGTTTTTTAAGATTTTGGCGTTGTTGTTATTGTAAAAAAACAAATTGACGTCAGTTTTTTATGCGTCTGTTTGCTGTGGATCTACAGCACTTTGACAATGTTATGACGAATTTTATCATCAATAAGAGGACAGACGCATAAAAAAGTTACGCCAATTTGTTATATAGCAAATCCTTTTTTTGTTGTATCACATTAATGGCATGATATGTAGGTATTGGCGGGCATCAATCAAGAGGAATGTCAGCAATATTTAAGAGCTGAAAGACTTCTTCATGTAATGGAAATAACTGTACGGAACTTGTTTTTAAACTTTTCTTGCCCAACTATGATCTTTATGCCTTAATAAAACTCAGAAATTTGTCACGTTCACTTTGCGTTCACTCTTCATTTCATCCGGTTTTTTAAGATTTTGGCGTTTTTGTTATTGTAAAAAAACAAATTGACGTCAGTTTTTTATGCGTCTGTTTGCTGTGGATCTACAGCACTTTGACAATGTTATGACGAATTTTATCATCAATAAGAGGACAGACGCATAAAAAAGTTACGCCAATTTGTTAAATAGCAAATCCTTTTTTTGTTGTATCACATTAATAACATGATATGTAGGTATTAGCGGGCATCAATCAAGAGGAATGTCAGCAATATTTAAGAGCTGAAAGACTTCTTCATGTAATGGAAATAACTGTACGGAACTTGTTTTTAAACTTTTCTTGCCCAACTATGATCTTTATGCCTTAAAGTTTTATCAGAGTTTATTTTTTGAGCTTTTAATTAATTTTAAGTCAGATGCGCAGTTGTAACAGTTTTCGCTCGAGACTTCTCGGATTGACGTCTTGACATTGATATTGATATTTTCTCTTATTTTAAAAGGTGACCGGTTATCTGGGACATATCCAAGTCTTTTATAAAAGGACTGACACTTTATCAACTCTATGTTGCTCACATTGCTAAAATATAATTTTTGAAGGGTAAAAGAAAAAGTGACGACTTTTTTTAACGTTTTTGGAAGAGAGAGACATCTCAATGAAATCGAAGGCTACTTTCCAGTATTAAGTGGAAATTTTAAAACGGAAAATGAATTCAAATTTCAATAATCAGGCACTCTTAAATAATTAATCACACGAGAAGTTTGTAAAATGGAATATTAATTTAGGACAATTTTCATTATTTATATAATTTTGAGTGATTTCATCCAATGGAATATTGACAAAATTGAGAGCCGAAAATCACCGACTGGTACATGGCTTACGGTGTAACGTACAGAGTGTTACACCGCTTTTAAAAGCATTATTTTGTCTTTCAAAACCATGGAAAACTCAAACTGATTAAAAGGTTTGAAGCCGCAAAATACAAGTAGTATTTTCGTGAAATTTGAGCTTTATTGACACGGCAGTCCGATGCTAAAAGCTCAGATAAACACAACGCAAGAACATTTTTGAACAAAACAGAACGCAATCCTAATTTCGTGTTGGTTTCCCTGTGCCTAGCATGCAATAAAATGTTTCCGGTCTTCAAAATGGCCGCCCCTATTGCGTTTTTAGGGGATCGACATTTCCGCCGGAAATTCCTTCTAAAGCGTCTCCATAATCTCCGATTTCTGCTAGTAATATACTTGCTACCAGACATCAGCACATGTTCACAAGACTATTTTCAAGAATTTACTATCGTTTGTGAGCAGCAATAGAACATTTTGGCTGTCTGAGGACAAAGGGGTGACGCTTTACTGTTTTTCAGAGAATTGCTAACAAGTACCCAGACTTCAAGTCGGACCACGCCCTAGCACTGCAGTTGATGAGTGGAGATGTAAGTAGGGCTGAAGCTAGGCAGGTAGGTATTGAATAATCCGGTCGTTTCGCACTTGAACGGTTTGCAACCATCTGTGTGGTCGCGATATAAGTAACGCATATTTATATTGCTTACTGTACTCGTAAGGTTTAAATTGTTTTCCATAAACGTGAAGTTATCGACGATATTAAATATTTCCGATATACAGTTGCAAACTGCAGTTCTGTGCTATTCTCTCCTCCCATCCAAGAACAAGACACACAACAATATCTGGAGAAAATGGTGTGCCGCGGATAACCAGCACACCAAGGGTAAAAAACAAAGCAGAAATTTAAAGCAAGATGCACACAACAACAACAACAACTCGAAGTGATTGGTAAAAGGCAAAACCGAAATTAACGAAAAATACTTAACTTATAATAAGGGCCAATCCTGCTGCGCGGAACTCATGACAGAAGAATATCAGTCTGTCCAGCAAATCTAGCGGGAGGCGAAGACTCAGCACCACGAGCCGACTTAACCTCCCTCCAGGAAAAAACTAGGGATTCTATTCCTTCGGCGACTAGCCGCCAACCTACCGCGACGCTCTGCACGCTTTTCTGAACGAAAAATACACTTCTCGTCTTCTGAATTCGAAGCCAATTCGTCCGATACATACTCATTGACAGGGGACCAACCGAATTCACTTCTATCGGCCATCTTAATGACTTTCATGCGTTTCTCGGTCAATTTAATATCTTCTTCAATAGCATCTTAGGCCTTGTCGTATTTGGCGTTCACCAGAGAATCCCTAGCTTCTGTAAACGAGTCGAGCACTTGCTGCTGATGCGCGAACTGCTTCTTGTTACTTACCCTGCGATCTGAACTCAATCTCTCTATTATTTTTGACCCGCTTAACCCTCGGTGGTACAAGGGAGTTGGGGGGGGGGGGGGTGGGGGGAGTGGTTGCCACCCCCCACCCTTAAGAATTTTCTCGGATATTCTCAAAACCATTTAAAACTAGAAATACGTGTCTCGCAGAACCTCGCAAAGCTCGGGGGAGGGTGCACCACGAGTCGAAACTCTCGACATGAGGCTTTTCGACATTCCACTTCGACTTCTTTGCAACCAAAAACGTTGGTAAAACGTCCTTTCGATGGTTCGCTTACCGCTTACCGTCCGCCATCTTTGTTTACCATGCTCCTATGTAGGCTTTCGTGAAGTACTACCACATTGTTGCCAGGCAACAGCAGGACACCATCAAGTATATATATATATATATATATATATATATATATATATATATATATATATATATACATATATTGACACTTAAATATATATTCGTCCTTTGTGTTTATATCACAACGTGATGACAGGCGGCAAATAGTTTTCAAGGTGGGTACAGTAGCATTTTACAAACTCTACTGTACCCACCTCGAGAACTATTTGCTGCCTATCGTCACGTATACGATATGCCCTTTTTTAGTAGCTGTTCGTTTGTCATTGAGACACATTTTGGTAAAGTTTGGTGACAACTGGTTGCTATGGTAAAGAGATGTGACGTCATAAGTAATTGTGGTCAAGCCATTTTTTAAATAAAAATGCGTGTTTTTTTAACATTTTTTCAGTAAAAAAACATATATTATGCTCCCAAAAGCATCGAAAGATTTAATTGTATGTTAGTATGCAACTCTAGCAAACATTTTGCAATTTCCGCATTTTTCCAAAAAAATTGAATTTTTAGTAAAATCCAAGACAGCGGCCATCTTAGCGGCCATTTTAGATTGAACCCCCAGCAGCGCCACAACCCATAACATTTACCTTTTCTTGTAGAGCACATCGCGGGCTATCTATTAGGCGTAAAATATTTCCGAAATATTGCAACATCGCAAAAACCCAAAGGGGGTTTGCAACATCCCCCACCCCCATTCCCCCCTTGTACCACGGTCTGGGTATAAGTTTGCGTGTATGTCCGAGGGTTAACTGCCGCCAACACCGACACCTCGTGCTCGTCCGACAAACTGCGCTTCAGATCGGAAAGCCTTGCATCGATTACTGAGGTAAGGTTTTGCGATAAATCCGAGAAAGTTGACGAAACAGCGTTCGCTACAGTTTTCTGAACACTTGGATCGACGCTAGAAACTGTAGAAATGCCGGATTCAGTCGAAGTGTTCCGAAGCTGTTTGGCAGAGGCATCGAGACGGAAAAAATAAATGAAACAGTACTGGTAACACGCCGAGAGAAAGAATATACATCCAACACTTGCTTAAATACTTCTATACAGAACACCCAGGAGACTACATAGCACAACTAACATAGAAACACCCGTGAAAACCCCAGACACATGTGTCGGATTCCGAACGCACAGAATACAAGTATGCTAATCTTCATATCGCACATATTGTGCTATATTCCTATTTGTTACTGATACACGACACAACATGCTTCAATCTACAGACCATTCATCATATTCCGTTATCGGTGTCAAATGTATTATTTTGAATTGCAAAGAGAATTCGAAAGAATATGTTTGACGTCATTAGCGGAAAATGATGCATGGTGGTATTTATTAAAAATGTCTAAAAAAATTGCGTTTGTCACAGGCAAAAATGCGAAAATCATACAAGTATCTCAGAAAAAAAAAAAGAAGGCTAAATTTCTTGATAAGAGACTTCATAAAATATAACTATTTGTCGGTGAAACGATATTTGATTCCAAAGGCAGCAATACGTATCCTGATTGTATAGAAAATAAGAACAACACAGTAAACAAAGAAAACGACAGCACTGCAGTTACTTTCTCAAACTGTGGCAATAGCATAAACAGAAATCTTGAAAAGTAGCGAGAAGTTTATCTTAACAAAATGAATACTTCTGCCTTTTTTGTTAGTGACTGGAATACACCTTTTTTTTTTTTTTTCACAGTAAATAATGGAGACGCCGCTGGAAGGAAGACAAGACATTACAGCTGATGAATCCAGCTCGTTTTTTAGCCAGATAATTGTGCCGCCATCTTTGCTGGACAAACTGGAAACAGTGATGAAGAAAAAATAAAACAATATAACATAACAAAATAACTGAAAATTATATTTTAAAAAGTTTGTAGATAACACGTAGAGCAAGCGTGGTACGTGGTGAATTTATTCGTCCTTAGAGTGGCTTTTTGATGAGCATCGAAAGTAATTTCACAATTGCTTTGGTTTTGCATTGCTACGCCTTGTGATTGGCTAAAAAATCTCGCGCCACTTTCTCGACCAATCAGAAGTAAAACCAAAACCAATCATGACTTACCTACACGTACGCGTTTTCCCGCGCTTAGCGCCAGCTACGTATATTTGTTTCGAGTGATGATTGGTTCATTGGATTGTCTGCGTCTGTTCTGATTGGTCAGAATAATTTCTTTGGTTTTGGTTTGACTACACTCAATAGACCAATTTCAATATATTAGAATTCATACTTGGCTCCGAGGCTTGGCGGCTAATAAAACAAAAGAAATGAATAATTCAACGCTGAACCTCAATGTGATTTCTTTTGTTTTATTCCCCCAAGCCTCGGAGCCAAGTACGAAATTTAATATATCGAAAACCGCTCTGAGAGAATATCAAATAAACTTAAAACACGCACCGCTGAGAAAAGATGAAAATAAAGAAACATGAATCAAACAGGAGTTGTTTTGTGTGGTTTTGTTGGAAACCTCTCCTTATTTTTGTTCTCGCAATCGAGAGTTCTGGAATCGAGAATGGCAATCAATATATAATATGGGAGGGGGAGGTGCGGCGGTAATTTGTTTGGTACCGTACTTACTCGACAGAGTGTCTCCCTGTAATAAGCGCCGCATTAAAGAGTAAGATTATTAAAGAGCGCCGCCATCGAATAAGCGCCGCGGAAAGCGGTTCTCAACCGAAAAATTATCTCGAGCTCTAAAATAACAAAAATGGTATAACTCAAATTAAACTAATCGGGGATATTTATTTTGGTAATTGCACCAAAAACCGGTGACGGTGCAATACTGTTACTTTTATTTCTATTATCTTTGTTATTGTAGTAACGTACGATAGTCTCTAAAAACGTTGGAAATAAAAGACCGCCGCCCTCAAATAAGCGCTGCATCTGCCGTAAAAATGGAAAGAGCGCCACGGCGCTCTTTCGAGTAAATACGGTTTGCCTTTTTAACGCTTGTAACTTTAAAAGCATTTTTAAAATACCGATTATTCCTTGTTACAGCCGGTTTAAGGAAGAAGTCAAAATTGAGCGACAAATTATGCTGTTACTTCTGAGATTTTGAAAGCGACACTGAAAGTTCAAATACATGTAATATCTGCGAACAAAAAGAGTGAGATATGCCCATCAGTTTTGTTTTGAAAATAATGTGCAACGTGGTTATCCTTTCTAATATCATGGTTCATAACAAAATATTTAATTTTAAATGTTGAAATATTTTTCCGCCACGCGCTTTTGATATGGGATTTTTTTTACCCAGGGAAGTCTCGACTCGGTCTATCAGCCGCAACTCAAATATTAGCGGAGCTCTGAGGGCCGAAGGCCCGCGCGGAGCACCATAGTCATAGAACCAGAGAACCATAGAACTCATACCGTCATTTTTCATGGTCATGGCTAGCAGAATGTTTCGCGGGCGTGTTATGTGCCCGCCCGCCGTCGCTTAGGGCTAACTCGCGGGCGCGTAGACCGTCGCAAAACATGCGCGTATGACGCCACACAACAACCGGGATCTTTGCAATTTCACGTCACCTGGGAAAACACTGCTGTGTTTAGCGGAGAAAACCGTTTAAATTAAAGTAGTTATTCTCCTGCATTTTTTCGCGGTTTGCTACTCAAGACAGGGATACTAATTAAGGGATACTCAGAAGCCGCCATAGTGGAAGAAGAAGAGCTTTCAGGGATAAAATCTTGTTTCGAGGATGGGAGCAATGTGGGGAGATGTTTGTCACTTCGGGTTTCAGATTCAACTGAAGGGGCGCGGATTTAAAGAATTTCCAAACAGTGGAGAAACTTAAAGGTAAAACAAAATACATTTTTCGATGGCAATTTATGTTGATATCAATCTGTGATTGACTTTTTCTTTGTCTTCTCGCTAGCTTTGGAGAATTGTTTATAAACGTGCTCAATTAAATTCAGTTGTTTTGATTTCTTTCATCGGAGACATCTCGATCGGCCTCGATGAGCTATAGTCTTAAATGGTTCGCGTTTTGCTTTTAAACATAAACTTATGGAGATTTGAATAAAATTTTTGGAAAGAAGATTGTGTTGTCCATTTTTATGTGTTTGTTCATTCATTACATAAGTTGAAAAGCGATTTTATGTAAACAAAACAAGACTTGGATTTTATAGTTTAAAACTTCACTCGCGTGAGTATTTTTTCCAATTTTGATTTCCAAATCATTTTCTCGAACAATTTTTTATAAGCAAGAGGTGTCAGTATTTTATTTGGAAATTAGTCGTACTAGTTATTCTAGACGGAGAAAAAGTTGTTTTTGTGAACTTTTGTACGCTCTAGTTAAATGTACTGTGTAAACGGTCGCGTAAGTCTGCTTTTGAGAATTGCTAAAATTAAAAAATAGCCCGGTCGTCAATTTTATTCTTGTGCTTCCGACCTTTCACCTCAGTTAAGTTTATCATCGGCTTTCTATTCAAAGAGCTACGCTGTTAGGCTCAGCCTATATATATATATATATATATATATATATATATATATATATATATATATATATATATGACTACCAGTGATAAAACTGAAGACTTCATCTGCTATAAAAGTGCTCGATGGTAGAACCAGAGCTGTGAATAAAGATGAATTGCTGGAGTCGGACTAGTTCAAAAACATTTAATCGCGACTCGGAGTTTCATGCTTCTAATGAAGCAATCATCAGGCAACTGACAACAATAACGGTTACATGTAAAGATATACAAATTTGAAAATGGGGGCAATGCTTACTAGCGTGACATGCCGAGATGTAATTGGACGGTAAAAGCGCTAAACGATCAGGTAAATCTATATTAGGTAAACGCGGTATTTAACAGGAATTTCTTAGAATGTCTACAGATCGATGTCAGTTCGTTTCTGTGATTAAGTGTCGACATTTCCGGCTTACAAATTATAAAATATTTCTCCCAAAGGCAAAGATTACATTTTCAAATGTCAACAAAAAATGTAATCTTTGCCTTTGGGAGAAATATTTTATAATTTGTAAGCCGGAAATGTCGACACTTAATCACAGAAACGAACTGACATCGATCTGTAGACATTCTAAGAAATTCCTGTTAAAACCGCGTTTACCTAATATAGATTTACCTGATCGTTTAGCGCTTTTACCGTCCAATTACATCTCGGCATGTCACGCTAGTAAGCATTGCCCCCATTTTCAAATTTGTATATCTTTACATGTAACCGTTATTGTTGTCAGTTGCCTGATGATTGCTTCATTAGAAGCATGAAACTCCGAGTAGCGATTAAATGTTTTTGAACTAGTCCGACTCCAGCAATTCATCTTTATATATATATTAATCGATTGAACTTTTACTAGTTTGAGGTTTTTATTTGTAGCTAACCAGTATGGACAGGACGAAATTTGTCAAACTTGAGTTTCAAGCCGTAATACTACATTTGTGTGTTCGATTTCGTAGCTAAATAAAAATCAATTTTATTGCGAAGTATGTACGGACCAGATTTTTAAAAATTACCCCAAGTCAGCGTTTGTTTCTCTTCAACAGTTTGGTTATTCTTCTACATCTGTTGGTTATAAGAAGGATTTTACGGGTATATTCTGAGATTGCCAGAAATTGAATATTTATTTTATTTTTGTGGAATATTTACCATAGTCACCGTCTGTCACCGTGGCGCTAATTTCCTACGCGTTCTTTCCATAGTAGCTAGTGGCATGCTCTGCTGTCTGCCTTTGTGTTATGCCACGCTGCAGTTTGCTCCTCATTCTCGACTCAACAACAATATTAATAACAGCGGGGACAAAATATCACACTATTTTCTGAAAAACAGCTGCGAACTGTCCGTACAGATCCGCTAGCCTTCGAATGTGTTTTTCGTCGTTTTCTATCCTCATCAATGTTCTCAATATTCTTGCAACGTTTTGCCTAGGACTGAATGCAAAAATGCTCGAGTACTCCCAGCCTTACCCAAACCATTTTCTCTTGCCCAAAACTAACTACTTGTAATTCATACTCGCACTTGTGTTAATAAAACTATTCGCTTTTGTAATAAGGAAGTCGAGTGAAAAGAAGAAGAAACAAAAGAGAAAAAAAGTGTTTTATTTTTTATCTTTATTAAACGTTTTAACATCTGACAGGCTGCATTACATTTTAATTTTCTATAGCAATGACCATGAAAAAACGTTTATTTCGTTTCGTAGCTAAAATCAATTTTCGTAGCTAAAATCAATTTCATTGCGAAGTATATACGGACCCGACGTTTAAAATTTACCCCAAGTCAGCGTTTGTTTCTCTTCAACAGTTTGGGTATTCCTCTACATCTGTTGGTTATAAGAAGGATTTTACGGGTATATTCTGAGATTGCCAGAAATTGAATATTTCTTATATTTTTGTGGAATATTTACCATAGTCACCGTCTGTCAGCGTGGCGCTAATTTCCTACGCGTCCTTTCCATAGTAGCTAGTGGCATGCTGTGCTGTCTGCCTTTGTGTTATGCCACACTGCAGTTTGCTCCTCATTCTCGACTCAACAACAATATTAATAACAGCGGGGACAAAATATCACACTATTTTCTGAAAAACAGCTGCGAACTGTCCGTACAGATCCGCTAGCCTTCGAATGTGTTTTTCGTCGTTTTCTATCCTCATCAATGTTCTCAATATTCTTGCAACGTTTTGCCTAGGACTGAATGCAAAAATGCCCGAGTACTCCCAGCCTTACCCAAACCATTTTCTCTTGCCCAAACTAACTACTTGTAATTTATACTCACACTTGTGTTAATAAAACTATTCTCTTTTGGAATAGGGAAGTGAAAGGAAGAAGAAACAAAATAGAAAAAAAAGTGTTTTATTTTTTCTCTTTTTAAACGTTTTAAAATCTGACAGGCTGCATTACATTTTAATTTTCTATAACAATGACCATGAAAAAACGTTTATTTCGAAATATTTAAAACGTTATATTTGAGCGCCAGTTAAAACCTAAATATACTTTTCTCAATATAAACTTCTTTACATAACTGATGATATTTATTGTCATTTATAAATTAACCCGATGAACAGCCAAGTTGTCTGATTGTGTCTTTCACTGCTTGCCTCACTTCTCTGATCTTCCAGCAATAAAGCAACGGGTTTAATGACGAGTTTAGGAAAATTAAAGTAACAGTAAATTGCCTAGCAAGGTAAACGGAGAACGATAAACCTCTCGGAGGCGTCATAAAGCTTTCAATATAACCGACGGCAGATAACAAACTACTAATGTTACCTGCACCCACAGTGCACTGGACACTGCCTTTTTGTATCGAGCTATGTTCAGTGGAATTGCTTGGTTCGGTTGTTCTTGGGAAACTTGGTTCTGTACTTGCATTTGGTTGTGACGCAACGTAAGGAATATTTTTGTGTCAGATAAAATTGAGGTGAAAAGGCATAATGGTATAGCTATTTTTAAATACCACGTAGTTATAACGGGATTCCATAAGTAAGTTGTTCCTCCGACAATAGACACAACCCAAAATACGATAACAGTGAGATATGTTCTCTTCAAAGTCACAAGTTGTCTGTATCTGAGTCCTAACAACAGGGCGAGAAGTCTGTCCACGCTTATTGCAGTCAGTGTCAATAAAGACACTATACACAAAATAATGCCAGTGAAATGATTTGAGTAAATTGCGTAGCGACAAATATTCCATTGTTCGTTCACCTTAGACATCCAGTAAGTCACTCGAAGAGGTTCCACAATGATGCCAACACAGAGATCAGTTGCCGCTAGGCTACAATACAGGAGTTTGGACGGTAGATGAAGTAAAGATTCCCTGTGTAGAGCAATTAGGATCAGGGTGTTTTCCAGAAATGCAGTAATGGACAGAAAAATATTCAGCGCTGAGAAACTAAGCAGCTCACTGTGCATCCCTGAAGTTAATTCTGACGAGCAAAACAGTTCTAGGATTGTTTTCTGTTCTTCATCCCCGGTAAGGTTTTTAGCCGCCATTTTACTGCAATGTGAATACGTTAAGCTATATCAGTTCTTTATAAGGATGAATCGGGCTACTCTTGGACATCCCAATCGCCTGTCAGTCAAAAAATTAGCTACGTGCGTATTGATTTTATGCTCTTTTATGAGTTTTTATTACCAGCAGCTTGTTGAACGAAAACAGAGAACTTGAAAATGACGTGTAGAGTTCTGTCTTTGTTGTCCACGCCGGTGTTTATTCCCGGGGGAGGGGGGGGGGGGGGATCAACAAAATTTTGTACGGGGATGCTCCGCCGCAAGATCCAAACCCTTACCCTTTCATATACCGTTTTTGACAGAAAAGGTACCCCTTTCATATACCTTTCATTGAAATTGGTACCCCTTTCATATACCTTTTATTGAAAATGGTACCCCTTTCTGATATAGCCTTTACGTGCGTCTGTTTAATACATTTTGAAAGGCCCTTCGACTCGTGTTTTCCCTACCCTTTCCTATACTTCGTGAAATCCCTACCCTTTCATATACTTCAACTCGTGAAATCCCGACCCTTTCATATACCTCCAGCCTCAAAAAGGTACCCCTTTCGGTCGAAGCATCCCCGTATAGCCCATTATAGGGAGTACCCCCCCCCCCCCCCCCCCTCCCCCCGGGTGTTTATTTTAGAAACTGAACCTAACTATGATAAAAGTCGCCGTAATTTGTTTCTTCCATAACTAGATACCAACTAAAGCTCATTAGGATTATTAATTTTAGCTGAAAGAAGACTTAGCTCAAACATATTCCGGCTTTAAAATGTAGTGAAGAGCAATTTAATTTCCTATTTAATCTCGCTGAAGAAACTTTCCAAGGGAATTTTGGTGGTAAAACGTGACATTAATCATTTCACTTAAATGTTCACACTTTAGGATTTCATCCACAGACTCAAAAGTTAGAACCACCTTGTACAGCATAATAAACAGTACCTCTAACTTTTACTCACTGCAGCTTTCATTTGAATGGTCACACTTTAGGATTTCATCCACAGACTCAAAAGTTACAACAACCTTGTACAGCATAATAAACATGAATGCCACAGGAAAGTACTGCTCAGTAGCTTTCATTTGAATGGTCACACTTTAGGATTTCATCCACGGACTCAAACGTTAGAACCACCTTGTACAGCATAATAAACAGTACCACGGGAAAGTACTGCTCGATAGCTTTCATTTGAATGGTCACACTTTAGGATTTCATCCACAGACTCAAAAGTTATTATTAATATTATTATTATTATTATTAACTAATATTTTAATAGGATGCCCTTTCATTAGTTAGAACCACCTTGTACAGCTCAGTAGCTTTCACTTAAATGGTCACACTTTAGGATTTCATCCACAGACTCAAAAGTTAGAACAACCTTGTACAGCGTAATAAACAGTACCAAAGGAAAGTACTGCTCAGTAGCTTTCATTTGAATTGTCACACTTTAGGATTTCATCCACAGACTCAAAAGTTAGAACCACCTTGTACAGCATAATAAACAGTACCACAGGAAAGTACTGCTCACTCATCAAATAGCTTTCATTTGAATGGTCACACTTTAGGATTTCATCCACAGACTCAAAAGTTAGAACCACCTTGTACAACATAATAAACAGTACCACAGGAAAGTACTGCTCAGTAGCTTTCATTTGAATGGTCACACTTTAGGATTTCATCCACAGACTCAAAAGTTAGAACCACCTTGTACAGCATAATAAACAGTACCACAGGAAAGTACTGCTCATAAGCTTTCTTTTGATTTTTCACATTTTAGGATTCTGTCCACAGACTCAAAAGTTAGAACCCCCTTTTAGTATTCGACCGTGACGTCATTTTACCTTATATGGGAAAGAGAACACGCAAAATATCCGAGCGTATTACACCGTAGATTGCCGTATTACACCTTAGCATCCCGGTTTCAAGACACAAGCTATTATTTGAATGGGCACACTGTCGGATTTCATCCACAGACTCAAAAGTTAGGACCACCTTGTACAGCAAACGAAACAGTACCACAGGAAAGTACTGCGCAATAGCTTTCATTTGAATGGTCGCACTGTAGGATTTCATCCACAGACTCAAAAGTTAGGACCACCTTGTACAGCAAAATAAACAGTACCACAGGAGGAAATACTGTTATTTGCTATCGCGCCTTGCGGTTCTTGGTGCTCAAGGGACTGGTAAATTTGTCAGAGAGTTGAAAACAGTGAAACGAAAATGACATTTGAATTTGTTTAAAATCAATTCATGTCTAGTGACTGACCTCATTGCTTAACTTTTTTTTTTTTTCTTTTTTTTTTTTTTGAGAACAAAGGGGTGACACTTTACTGTTTTCTTTCTCAGGGAATTGCTAACAAGAACCCAGAGTTCAAGTCTGACCACGCCCTAGCGCTCCTGTTGATGAGAGGAGATGTAAGCAGGGCTGAAGCTAGGCAGGTAGGTATTGAATAATCTGGTCGTTTCGCACTTGAACGGTTTGCACCCATCTGTGGTCGCGATGTGAGTAAAATGCTTACTGTACTCGAAAGATAAATTGTTTTCCATACACGTATTTCTGATATACAGTTACAAACAGCAGTAATTGTTACTGATAATACCAAACAATAATACCGACACGACACAACATGCTTCAAATCTATAACACTGTTTGTCAGAGGCAAAAATGCGAAAATCATACAAGTCTCTCAGAAATCAGAAGGCTGAATTTCTTGATAAAGAACACCTTAAAATATATTTATTTGTCGTTGAAATGATATTTGATTCCAAAGGCAGCAATACGTATCCTGATTGTATAGAACATAAGAACAACACGGTAAAAAAAGAAAACGACAGCACTGCAGTTACTCTCTCAAACTGTGGCAATAGCATAATCAGAAATCTTGAAAAGTGGTGAGAACTTTATCTTAACAAAATGAATACTTCTGCCTTTTCTGTTAGTAACTCGAATAGATTTTTTTTATATTTTCACAGTTAATAATGGAGACTCCGCTGGAAGGAAGACAAGACACTAAAGTTGATGAATCCAGCACGTTTTTCAGCCAGATTATTGTGCCGCCATCTTTGCTGGACAAACTGGAAACAGTGATGAAGAAGAAATAAAACAATATAACATAACAAAATAACTGACTATTCTGTAAAAAAATGTTTGTGGATAACACGTAGTGCAAGCATGGTACGTGGTGAATTTTTTCGTCCTTAGAGTGGCTTTTAGATGAAATATCGAAATAAATTTCGCAATTGCTTTGGTTTTCCATTGCTACGCCTTGTGATTGGCTAAAAAAATCTCGCGCCACTTTCTCAACCAAACAGAAGCAAAACCAAAACCAATCATGACTTACCTACACGTACGCGTTTTCCCGCGCTTGGCGCCAGCTACGTATATTTGCATCGAATGTTGATTGGTTCATTGGATTGTCTGCGTCTGTTCTGATTGGTCAGAATAATTGCTTTGGTTTTAGTTTGACGACACTGAATTGACAACCGCTCTAAAGAGAATGTGAAATGCACCTAAAGCACGCTAAGATGAGAGAAGATGAAAATAAATAAACATGAATCAAACAGGGGGAGTTGTTTTGTGTGGTTTGTTTGGAAACCTCTCCTTAATTTTGTTTCCGCAACAGTGAGCTTTGGAATCGAGAATGCCAATATATTATATGGAAGGGGCAGGTGCGGCGACAATTTGTCGGGTACCGTATTTACTCGAAAGAGCGTGGCCCTCGAATAAGCGCCGCATTGAAGAGCAGGATTATTTAATAGCGCCGTCCTCGAATAAGCGCCGCATTGAAGAGCAAGATTATTAAAGAGTTGTGATATTTTGCAATGCTGTTACCGTTTATATGTATTATCTTTTTTATAGTACCGTACGGTAGTCTCTAAAAACGTTGGAAATAAAAGAGCGCCGCCCTTGAATAATCGATGCATCTGGAACCGTAAAAATTGCATGATAGTGGAAATAAAAGAGCGGAATACGCGATGCATCTGAAACCGTAAAAATTGCATGATAGTGCGCCGTGGCGCTCTTTCGAGTAAATACGGAAGCCTTTTTAACGTTGTAACTTAAAAAGGCATCTTTACTAATACCAATCATTCCTCGTTACAGCCGGTTGAAGGAAGAAGTTGAAATTGAGCCACTAATTTTGCTGCCAGTTTTCTGAGAGCGACACTAAACGTTCAAACACTGATCCACGAAAGAAATGAGTGAATTATACAAATTTTGTTAACCTTTCTAAGCACAGGGTTTATAAGGAAATATTTAATTTCAAATGTCGAAATATTTTTCGCCACGCGCTATTGATATGGGATATTTTTCTCGAGCCGGTCTATCAGCCACAATTCATGTCGATTAAACTTTTACTAGTTTGAGGTTTTTATTTGTAGCTTACTATGGACGTGTTGAAATTTGTTAAGCTTGAGTTTCAAGCCGTAAAACTGCATTTGTGCATGTGTTCGATTTCAGTCGTAGCTAAAATCAATTTCATTGTGAGGTATACGCGGACCAGATGTTTTAGAATTACCCCATCGGCGTTTGTTTCTTTAAATAAGACTTTAAGGTATATTCTGAGATTGCCAGACGTTTCATGATTGAATATTTGTTTTCATTTGCTGGAGTATTTTCTTAGATCCCGTCAATGGTGCTGGGGTATTTTTGTAGGCCCCGACAGTCCCGTGGCGCTATTTTCCGAGTTCGTCTCAGTGGCATTCTGCGTTGTCTGTATTGTCCGCTGCAGTTTGCTTTCGATTTTTCAACTCAAACACAATAACTGCGGGGAAAAAATAGCACTATTTCCTGAAAAACAACTGCGAACTATCTGTACGAATCCGCTCGTGTTCTAATGTGTTTTTCGTAGTTTACTATTCCTTTGAAATTTCTTGCCTACGTTTTGCCAATGAGTGAATTGAAAAATAGTCCAGCCTTAGCCAAACCATTTTCTCTTGCTCAAACTAACTACTTATAATTCATACTCGCACTTGTGTTTATAAAACTATTCGCTTTGGGAATAAGACATGCAGTTGACAAGAAGGAGAAAAAGAACTGAATACAAGAAACTTAGTTTTATTTTATCTCTTTTTTCAAAGTTTTAAAATCTAATACTGGCTGCATTACATTTTATGTTTCTATTAAAACAAATGACCACCTCAAATCGTTGAATGTCGAAATACTTTTACGTTTACATTTTAGCGCCAGTAAACCTAAAGATACTTTTCGCAAGATAAAGTTCTTTACATAGCTGAGAATATTTACAAACAAACTCTACGAACATGAAAGTTGTTTGATTGTGTCTTTCACTGCATGCCTCACTTCTCTGATCTTCCAGCAATAAATCAACGGGTTTAATGACGAGTTTAAATAAACTAAAGTAGCCGTAAATTGCCTAGCAAGGTAAACAGAGAACTTTGAAGATACTGAGCCCTTTGGAGGCGTCAAAGCTAACGCTATGCCATACGGCAGATAACAAACTACTAAAGTAACCTGCACCCACAGTGCACTGGACACTGCCTTTCTGTATCGAGCTATGTTCAGTGGAATTGCTTGGTTCGGTTGTCCTTGGGAAACGTGGTTCTGTACTTGAATTTGGTTGTGATTTAGTGTAAGAAATATTTTTGCGTAAGAGAAAATCGTGATGACAAGGCACAGTAATAAAACTATGCTGCTAAACCGTGTAGTTATAAGAGGATTCCATGAGTAGGTTGTTGCGCCGGCAATAGACAAAACCAAAAATACAATAACAGTTATATGTGTTCTCTTTATCGTCACAACATGTCTGTATCTAAGTCCTAACAACAGGGCGAGAAGTCTGTCCACGCTTATTGCAGTCAGTGTCAACAAAGACACTAAACACAGAATAACATTAGTAATAGACATTGAAAACATTGCGTAGCGACAATTATTCCACCGTTTGTTCACCACAGACATCCAGTAGGTAACTCGAAGAGGCTCAACAATGATACCAACACAGAGGTCAGTAGCCGCTAGGGTACGATACAGGAGTTTGGACGGCGGATGAAGTGAAAATGCCTTGTGAAGAGCAATTAGGATCAGGGTGTTTCCCAGAAATGCAGTAATGAACAGAAAAATATTCAGCGCTGAGAGACCAAGCAGCTCGTTGTGTATTCCTGAAGTTAATTCTGACGAGCAATACTGTTCTTGGAATGTTTTCTGGTCTTCATCTCCGGTAAAATTTTTCCCCACCATTTTACTGCAATGTGAAAACGTTAAGTTCTATCAGTTCTTCATAAGGATGAATCAGTCTTCTCGTGAACATCCCAATCACCTGTCAGTCAAAACATTTGCTAAGTGCGTACTAGTTTTATGTTTTTAATGAGTTTTTTTTTTATTGCCAGCGGCTTGTAAATACGTCGTGCAGAGTTCTGTGTTTGTTGTCCACACCGGTGTTAATTTTAGGAACTGAACCTAACTATATAATAAAAGTCGCGGCCTTAAAATATTCATGGTGGTTTGTTAATTGAGGTAAACTTTAATTTGTTGCTTCTATAATATAGAAACCGACTAAAGCTAATTAGGATTATTAAATGCAGCTGAAAGAAGACATAGCTCAAACGTATTGGTTAATATGAAGTCATGAGCAATTTGATTTTCTATTTAATCTCGCTGACGAGAAACTTGCTAAGGGAATTTTAGTGTTAATAGTTTACTCGGCGATATTTCTGACGTTTTAAACATAATTTTCCATGATTTATACCTGATCAGGCTATTACATAAACTTGCACGTACAAGAATAAACTTGATTATGTCAGTGAATGATTATGCAAATGAAACATGAGCATTTTAATATTCTACTGAGGCGAAAATTTTCTCTGATTTTAAATTCAGAACATAATATTACGCTGACACTAAAAACAGCCCGAAATAGAGGAAAAAGGAGCTGATAATATATGTTCAAACTCCTTTAAAATTATATCCACATATTTTGTGCATTTTTATTGAAACCAACAGTTTTAAAACAATCCACTTTCTTTGTACGCCACTTTCGACCCTTAATAGAGCAGAAAAATATATATCAAAATGAAGAATGCACAACTTCGAATTTTGTTGTCTGATTTCTGGGTATACGTATTGCTACAACTCCATGGCTTTTATCCTCCAGGTACTG